>WEDG01005043.1:0-133230 GCA_017591395.1 Schistocephalus solidus | reverse complement strand
GTCGATAAGTGTACAATACTTCGCTTAGGCAACCCGTCTGGATCTGCCGAAAGTAGAAGTTACTTTCTCAACGGTGAAGCCTTAAAAGACGTGGAAACCCAAAAGGACCTGGGTGTGCTGATGACCACCACCTTAAAATCATCGTCTCACTGCTCGAAAGTGGCAAAGAGGGCAATTTCGGTGTTGCATGCCATCAGACGAGCCTTTTTGGATTTCAATGAAGATCTTTTTGCTAAGACCTTTGGAACATTCATTAGGCCACATTTGGAATATGCTATGCACGCCTGGAAACCCTGGACAGTTCAAGATCAGAACTGCCTCGAAAGAGTCCAGAGGAAAGCCACCAAAATGGTTAGAAGTCAAAGCTCCTTGCCATATCCAACCCGCCTAATGAATCTTAATATGTTCCCTTTGAGTTATAGGCAAATGCGTGGTGATCTTCTGCAGACATTCCGCATTGTGAAGGGATTGGATTGTTGCCTGGAATTCTCGGACTTCTTTGAATTTGCCACCACGACCCATCTCCGAGGTCACCCATTGAAACTGCGTGTCCAGCAGGCGAGACTGGATGTGCGCAAGTTCTCCTTCTCTGTCAGAGTGGTTAAACCATGGAATGCCCTCCCTGAAGACGTTGTGATGTCACCATCGCTGGAAAGCTTTAAAAGGAACCTTGACAGTTTTATGTTCCGCAACGAGCCTGAGCGATGAGGCATTTATCTTAACCCTCGAGAGTCGTGCACCACTTGTCAAATTTTATGACCGCCTTTTGTACCTTTGCAACCCACACGGTTTCTCTGTATACCGCACTTAATTTTACGTTACAAATAGGGTACTCAAAGGCCCATGCCTATTTCCCTCAATAAATTGAATTGAATTGAACTGTTTTCCAGTAGCATCTATATTTATACATAATTTTATGATTGTTAAATAATTTGCTTTAAAACTAATTTTCAAAACTAATTTTTATATCTGCCTGTTAGTCGTTTGTTTTTTGCGTTTTAACATAATGTATGCTCTACGTAATTCGGATGCGAAACAAGCCTGACGCCTAGGATTTAATGTAGCTTTATGAAACGAATAATACTAGTTTTTTCATAAAACTTCAAATATGATGACTGTAAAGCAGCAATTCGTATCTATATACATTCATCCCCATTCTATATAGCTGTTTTATTTTCAAATTTTACTATTTCTAAACCATGGAAGGCAGGTTTTTTACTTAAAACAAACTGCTCATTTCGAACACTGCTATTTAAACATACAACCAAAACAAAGATAAAGTGGTTACTGAAAATAGGTGTACGTTTAAGGTTTTCTCATGTGCTCTAAGGAGATTAAAGCCCCCATGAAGTGCCTTATCAAGAAGTTTATTTATTTCTTGTTACGATGGAGGAAGCTGTATGTTCGTAGGTTCTTTTTTCTTGCTCGGTTTCCGTTACCACAAATTTGTTCTTTTCGGGTAAAAGTCGAGGAATTTTCGTTAAATGCTCTATCACCCTTGATATTTTTTCCCGATCAAACCATTTTGGTAAGAGTTCGGATCATGTCATACACGCTTCGTCTTCGGAGTTGACATCCAGCAAACTTCATAATCTTGGCCCGCGTGCCGGGAAAAGAATTTAAAGAAGAGCATGCAGAGTTGCGGTCGTTCATATAACGACTGGTGTTTCTTTCATCATATAAATTCAAATCGACGAAATCGGCCTACGATGGTGGTGTAGTGATAGCAATGCAGCTTACCACAAACTGGTGCCCTGTTTCAATTCCCGCTTATTATTTAAATTTTGCATTTTGACCCAAGGTTATAATTTTTGCTGATCATGACAGATCACAAACCGAGAAACGTTCTTATAATGCTACATGTAATCTTTAAGGAACGTTTATTTACAAAAAACTATCTGATATCTCCCCCTTCAAGCAAATTACCCACTGGCATTCATCAACCGCCTGCAGACCAGAACTCATCCTTCTTTTCCAGTACCGCACGTATGCTTACAGAATCTATGACAATACGCGCAATATTACCCACATATGTCTCCAAATACTGCAGATGCACGAACTAGTTCAACAATCTTTTGAGTTTTGAATGTCCCACCTGCAATTTCGGATGTTCCATTTAAAACATTTCTGACATGCTACCGCTGCATGTAAGTAAAAGGGAGTTCAAAGGGGCCCAACTCTATTTCCCTCAAATAAAATGATCCGGACTGACCTGTAGTTCATTTCAGTATAATTAAGAGTAATTAGTAAGGTATAATAAGTAAGGAAGTATGTAGGTTCTTCAGTCGACTAACGAGAATAAGAGAAGAAATGCGGAAATTATTTGAACTAATTTAAGGCGAAAAACGAGGTAGAAGCCAGCTTCCGGACACACAACCCATAGAAAAGTAAAGTTAGTTAGCTGGCATCCATTCAAGTAGGAAGTATTTGCGCGTGTTATATGTTAAATATATTTTGACATTTTTACTCTCAGAACGGCTAGAATCGTTCATTTAACCAAGTAACAGGCGGCAATATTCAAACATAGGACAGAAAAAAAACAGTCGATAACTCTAACATTCATTTCAGGAAGGTATATATTATATCAACTAAGGTCACGGATATGTGCACCTTTGACTATGATTCTATCGGCGTGAGGCAAGAGATCTACATTATCAGTGTAGCTTAAACCCAATTCCTTGATGGAGAACATTCAGTCATAGTCAAGAAATAACTGGTTGCGTTAATCTGTCAGATCCATAACATATATAACGACAATTATAACGATAAAATTCCATAATATGCAGCCCATCCTGCCTCAAAAATCTGCTCACTTCCATGAAAACCTGGACGACTTTAGTAAACAGAGGATGAGCTTAAACTTGCAGGCCTCTTTAAAAAAAGAAATCGCTTCTGGAGGCATTACAGAAAAACCGGCTCTGAAGCTCACTTACGTGAATATAAGCAGTAATGCAACGTTTTTAAAAGCAAGGTTACTAAGCTAAGAAGGAAGTTCGAACTGAACATACTGCAAAAATCGTTGGAACACCTCAAAACGCTATATTTATTTATTTTTTATTGCCAGTTTACAGGCAAGATCAAAAGAGAAATACAGTAGTGTCGAGTTGAAAGTGAAAAACTTCTGATTGTTACTTAAAGTGTTTTCAGGAGAAAAAACTGCAGCTTATTGACAGATTAAAGTTCAGGACAGGGAAGCGTTGACACAGGTGTATGGTGAAGTACTTATCCTTTCAGTGTTATGGATCCGGTATTCTGCACCAGCAGCAGGTATGTCGGCGAACGGCTTCATGCTGTCGACTGAATAAGGAATAAACCGATTAAGGTCAGCAGAGCCAGCAATATTTCGCTCAGCATGAAGTCTGGCACAGGATTCAGAGTCCGCGAACGCCATCAGAGCTGAGGAGAGCTTCCACAGAGTCAGCAACCAAACTTTTCACAAGGTATCCTGAATGTAGAAAATAGTGACAGCTCTCGTAAACAAGGGATAGCTTTGCTGAATTTTGATACTTCTGGATAGCTTATTGCAGATTGCTATAGCGTTTAACGAAAAAAACTGACGGTATCTAACGGTGCGTGTCAAACGAAGAAATAAAAACACATCTCTATGACTGGTGCGGCGAGAGTGGTCGAGCTGCCTCATAGATGTAAGGGGGTTAAGGGTACAACTGTTTAAAAGTTTAAATTGTACAATAGCACAAATAGTACAAATAGCACCAGTCATCGAGATGTATTTTTATTTATTCCTTTGGCACGCACAGTTAGATACCGACAGTTTTTTTCGGTAAACGCTATAGCAATCTGGAATAAGCTACCTAGAAGTATCAAAATTCAGCAAAGCTATCCCTTGTTTACGCGAACTGTCACTAGTTTTCTACATTCAGGACACCTTCCAAAACTTTTGGGTGCTGACTCTGTTGAAGCTCTCTTCGGTTCTGATGGCTTTCACGGACTCTGAATCCTGTGTCAGTCTTCATGCTGAGGGGAAAAATTACTGGCTCTGCAGACCTCAATCGGCTTATTTCTCAGTCGACAGCGAACAGCCGCTCGCCGACATACCTGCTGGTGCAGAATACCGGATCCGTAACACTGAATGGAGAGTTTCTTCACCGGGCACCTGTGTTAACGCGTCCCTGTCCAGAACTTTAATTACTCAATAAGCTGCAGTTTTTTCTCCTGAAAACACATGAAACAACGATCAGGAGTATTTTTTCACTGTCAGCTTGACCCTCTCTCTCTCTCTCTCTCTCTCTCTCTATATATATATATATATATATAGACCTTGCCTGTAAACTGGCAATAAAATAATAAAATAAAATAAAATAGTCCCTTCTGTAGTCTGTGCAGCCACAACGGGTCGAGGCTTGTAAGCTAGAAAACTGGGGACTGGTTAAAGCATCCCTTCTTTCCATATTCTTTCAGACCGTCTGCATCCGAGCGCCTAATACATTTGATGCTAGTTCACCCGTTTGTAAACCAATTTTTACCCCTTCTTTACGTTCCTCCGCCACCTCCTCCTCATCCACAACAGAAGACATAGACCTAGACATTTCACCGATCATATTTAGAACCGAATTACTCCGTATAAAGCCTGTCAAGTTGCCTGAGCCGGATATAATTCCTAAATTAGAGCTTAGAGATCTTACGGACAAACTGTGTGAACCACTGTCCATTTTATTCCAAAATTCCTTTGAAGAAAGCAAACTCCCGGAAGAATGGAACTGAGCATTCATCGCTCCCGATCTATAAAGGAGGTTCATGACTGAACTGGGAAAATTTCCGCCCAGTTAGTTTACCTTGCAAAGCGTGTAAAATAATGGAGCATATTATGAAGAGGCATTTAATGCGCTATCTGCAAAACCAAATCTTATACGATGACCAACACGGCTTCCTTCCGGGACGTTCCTGTCTCACGAGTACTCTTAAGTCGCACGTTTTATGGACAAATGCCACAGCTAAGGGATATCCCGTATATGCCACATTTTTGACTTCAAGAAGGCCTTTGATAGCGTACCACACAGGCGTATTCGAGGTAAACTTATTAATTGGATGAAGAGTTTCCTATGTCTCAGAGTACAGAGAGTTTTTGTTGGAAACCCTAGCTCGGAATGGGTAAACGTAGGTATTTTTGTTCCGCAGGGTTCTGTTTTGCGCTCCCTACTCTTCCTAATCTACGTGAGCGACTGTCTGAATGACCTAGATTGTGAAGCTGTCATGTTTGCAGATGACATTAAACTATGGACTGAAGTCAGCTGCGCTGATGCTGCAAAAGGGTAACACTCGAATATCGACAAACTAAGTTCCTGGTCGGCTAGATGGCTGTTTAAGTTTTTTGTATCCAAGTGTGTGATCCTACAAATAAGCGCCGGTCGAAAAGTATATCTGAAACACCAGTACTTTATAAATGGCACTGCATTAAAAGAGGTGGAAACACAAAACGATCTTGGTATGTGGACGACTTTGAAGTTAATGCCCTCAGAACACTGTACGAAAGCAGTCGAGAAGGCAACATGTACACTGCATTGGATAAGACGTACGTTTAAAATATGCCCCCGTGATCTCTTCTAAAATGTGTTTGGCGTCTTTGAAAGACCGCATTTAGATGCCGGAATACCAGCCTGGATACTGTTGATGAAGAATGATGTTGACTTCCTCGAACAAGTGCAACGGAGAGCAACAAATATGGTCGACAGTCTTAAGGCTTAAGCGTACCAAGAAAAATTGAAAAAGCTTGACTTATTTTCTCTTTCCTGCAGGCACTTATGGTGAAGCCTGCTCTGTACATTTCGGATTATCCGGGGCCATGATTCCTCCCCGAGATCAGAGGATTTCTTCTAGTTTGCCTGCACAACTCATCTGCGTGGTCATCCTTACAAGGTCAATAGCGAATGCACGCGATGGAACCTCAAAAAAGTTTTTTCAGCCACCGAGTACTACGACCATGGAACACGTTATCAAATGAGACGGTTACCACTGGCAGCATTTCTGATATAAAAAGAAGGCTTGATGGCATAATATTTGACAAAAGACGATTCTCACAACATGCTTACTTAAAACCAGCCTTTTAAAATCGTTCGTGCTCTATTTTTCTTCCAAAATGTTTTGCCTATAACTGTAAAAACGCATTCAAAGTTATGTTGTGTTTTGATTCTAAAACTTTCTAAATGTCCACAATTTTATATTGATTGTACATATGCAATGATAAATTTATATTCATAGGGCTATCAAGGGCAATACCTGTAACCCTTTAAATATACAATAAAATATAAAATAAACACGTGTGGTTTTGCAGGTCGACGGAATTTGCATTGACTTCTGTAAAGCCTTTGACACCAACGCTAATCTCTAACCTAAATAAATAGGTTAGATTGGTTGGCCGAATTTCTCGCAGGCAGGAATCAGCCTGTTTGTATTGGCCACCACAAGTTGAAGTGGAAAACATTAACAGTGGCGTTACGCACAAGGCAAAATCTCCTGTGTTTATAGAATATATATTTGGTTAGCACCGGGAAGGCATTGTCGAAAAAAACATTATTACCGAAATAAAATTATGACAAGGTGTGCAGATAAGATGTACAAATATTTAACATTGTAGGCAAAACGTGTCCTGTTAGTAGAAAAGTAAGCGGTGTTTTGAAATTACTGCAAGAGCAAAGCTGTTATAAGGCGTTCAAAGTATCCACCGAAAATGGTTCAAGTCTCAAAGCACATTAAACTCATGCAAGCTATCAAAGTAATCGAAGTCGATTTCCTTTAGAACATAGAATAGCGAACATATTACTCTTAATAACAGCCCACATTGTAGACGATTAGGATTGTGGATAAGTTTTTGGTGAAATGTTAGAATATGCAACCAAACCGAAACTTTGAAGTAACAAAGTAAAACTCAAGATTAGGCTATAGAAAGTAACCTTTTCTAACAGGGTGATCATTTCCTGGAATACTCTCTTTAGAGATATTGTGATGTCCCCGTCGATGAAAGGCTTCAAATCGCACGCTGACAAGTAAATGTCCCAAAATGAACCTGAATGGGGCATAAATTTTTCGTGTGTGATGCATAATCATTTTTTTATGAACATATTTGAAATTTTCCAATACTCTCTTATTATTTTTGTAAAGTCTTAAATTTCATGATTTAAGGAGGATTAAGAAACTGCCACGACTACCCCACGCCAGTAATTAAACCAAATGGTCTGCTTGTTTAAGTGGGTACTTGGGGGTTCACGAGGCAATACGAGTGTGCACCTGTGCACGTTTGCAGGTATCCTGGTTTGTTTGTATTAGATTATCGGGTGGTAAGGGTATGCTTATCGTTCTGTTTCAGTTATTTTGCGTAGGTTTTTCGCTTACTTGAGGTTGCCAAGAGTTTTCTTCCGTTTGCAACTTGCCGATCGGTACTGTCATTTGTTTTCATGCGCTGGCGCACTTTTTCCGCTCCCATTGATCTCCACATGGAAACAATTTATGCACGACAGATTTCTTCCAGCCCCTCTAGAGCCATCCGTTTAGTGCATGTGGAAATTATTAGCTTATCAAGTTCGTAATAAGACGATTAGCGTTCATGAATCGCAGCCACCGTAGGTGTGATTTCCGTACCACACATGTATCGCGACCCACCCTTGGGTCCTGACCCTGTTACGCCAATACTACTGCTTTTCCTTAACGTTGTTGGGTCAAAACTTGCAAAAATGTTCAATTCTATATTGCTTATTATTATCGTGTTAATACCACATTTGAAGTAAACTAAGTTCTTTTTTTCCCTTGTTCCAGTTCATCTGAAGTAAGTCGCCATGGCGCACGGCAATGATTTGATACATAAGAACCATCTTCGCAAGAAATGGCAGTTCATGGTTCGCACCTGGTTTAACCAGCCAGCTCGCAAACACCGCCGCCAGGAAGCCCGGAAGGCGAAGGCTAAGCGTATCGCTCCCAAGCCAGCGTCGGGTCCCCTCCGACCCATTGTTAACTGCCCAACTCAGCGGTACAATATGAAGGTCAGGGCTGGGCGAGGCTTTAGCCTGGAGGAGCTCAGAGCTGCCGGTATCAGCCGCAAAATTGCGCGTACCGTTGGTATCTCAGTTGACCACCGACGCCGAAACAACTCTGTCGAAGGTCTTCAGAGGAATGTTGCTCGTCTCCGGAAGTACATGTCCAAGCTTATTCTGTTCAACAAGGCAAAGATTCTCCCGGTGCCTGTTCACCAGGGCGATATCGCAAAGGTGACGCAACGCAGGATGGTCATGCCAATTGTTCAGAAGGCCAAGCGGGATAAAGCCCACAAGATAACCGAATCCGAGAAGAAGTACTCGGCCTTCCATGCAATACGCCAACATCGTGCGAATAAGCGCCTGTACGGCAAACGCTACAAGGCTAGAATGGCGAAGGCTAACCAGTAATTTCAATTTGTACAAATACATTCGAGCTGACGGAGTTTAACAGTTTTCTTTTATGCACAGTAGAAATTAGAGAGCACTCGTTTGCTCATGTTTTTTTACTGGTGATGTGCTGATATTAGACACTGTTATCGACGCCACTCGAGTTGTACTGGTTTATTTCGGGATTCTCTAGAGAAAGTAGTATCGTATTTGTTTTTTCTTAACGTGCCATTGTGGCGTTAACATGGAAGGCAGCGGATGAAGTGTGCTGCCGCTTAGACTTACATTTACAATCGTTTTAGTCAGTTGTCTTGTCATCTGGCCGCCTTGTGTCTCCATTTATTGCCTGCGGATTAAGTGACCCCGGTATACGGAGCCCTCGTGTGATATCTAATAGACCGTCGATCATGGCATATACATGCTTGTTGTCCCTGATTATTTGGTTATCCTCAACGTCGCACACGTCGTGGTTTGGCCTTCGGGAAACCTGTTCCAACTCCTATTATGTCTTAAATGCCAACTTGACTATGTTAGAGGCCATTCGAAGCCGTCGTAATCGTTACTGATCTAGTTTTTTTTTAAAGAATAAGTTTATGCAAGCGGTTAGACTTCGAGTTAAGTAATCATTTTGTGATGTCTACCGAGTTTAAACTGGACTTTCTGCAATAGGCTCCAGGAAAGGCTGCTGCAATGCACTGCCTAGCCGTAGCTCATTGATGCTTTGTATATCTAATCCTTACAACTGTCCCTGTAACCTTCAAGGCATTTCTGACTCGGAATTGCGGGTGAGCCGTTAATTTAACAACTGGAGTCGTAGATACTGGCGCTGCTGTTTTCAGCAAAGAAGTAATGGTTGTAGTTGGTGTTTTGGCCAATCATTGAGTCACCATCCATAATAGGCTCGACCTGTTTCGTAATGCTGTTCACTGTATTGTACCAATCGCATTTCACTTGTGATTGATGATTGTTGACCATTACCGGGCTCGTTTGCCACCATAATCCAGATGGAAGACTAATAAGTAAGGTATCGACCAGGTTGAGATTGTCTTATCTTATGAGTTAAGCAACGGCGGCTTATGTCCCCTTAACGAGCGCGTGTTGGTCAAACAGTATTTCGCCCTTGTCAGTCCGTTTCTTGCAGCGCCTCAGTTTGGAATCTACTTCTGTCTCCCGCTCCTCAGCAGCCTTTTCATGATTGGTAAGGTGTTCATTCTACCTGCAATGCGAAGGCGTTGATTAAGGGCAGGTCTTAGGAGTGGTCTAGTTTATGCCTTCCTTTCGACATTATAGGTGGTCTTCCTCGTCGCTGTCTGGTGTTATGGTTTATTGTTTAGCCCACCTGAGAAAATCGAGGAAGTAGTTTGACATCTGCTGGGATTTATTCGCACAAGACTGCACGGTCTAATCCTCAGGACGGACGTGGTAGGTGAGCTCCAAGAAGGTCAACTTTCCTTAGACTTCCTGTAATCGCGTACTTTCAAATGGGTCAGGTTTCGATACTAGGGGAAGTCGTCCTCTGCGGCGTACGTATCAGCAAGAATAAACACTCATCGGATTACCTCGAAAACATGACTGAAGTTTGCTTTCGCTTGATGGACAAGTTACTGGAAGTGGCGATAAGAAATGCATTGATATAGAGGCCCTGGAACCGAGCACCTGGCCTGGACTGTATTTGTCTTCTAAACATAATTATAACTCGAAGGGGAGATGGATACAGAAGAAATACGGGAACGTAAATCATGATAACTAAGCCCTCTATGGCGGTCAATTGCTCCAAATCGTGACCAAGTTAACAGTTGAATCTCGATCCTTGGGTCCATATATGACTGGCTGATGAATACTAATAAGTCAGAAATTGGCACCCAAATGCCCCCTGACTTATTCGGTATAATCTCTATTGTCAACTGCTTACTTACCCCACTGGTGGTCGAGTAGCGCCCGCGTCCGAATCCTGACTATCATGCTTGTGACCACCGAGCCATAAAAGCAAGCTGACAACCAAGGTACTCCGGATGACGGGTCTTTGGATAGGTTAACAGCCACTACTTAGTTGGCGGAGACATAAATAAGAGAAAGCGTTGAGGTCATAAGGAGTTGCAACGTAGTGAACGAAATTTCCCTTACACAAGTGCTCTCAATGCGGCAGGTGGTCAGATCCGTCGAATGTGATTCTCAGATGCGGATAAAAAGGGAAATTGAGGGACTAGAGATGCTGTCAGTCTCTCAGCCAACGCCTCGAATCACTGAAACTCAATGATATTGATTTTAGTGGCGAAGGTCGTAGAGGTGATTTTTTTGGAGTGTGATTTTACAACGGATGTAAGGAGCTCGGAGTCACTGAGAGTAACGAGGCTTCTTTTTTAACTTTTCTTTTTGGAAAGGTTAATGACAAGGAGGTTGCCTTAGCGAGTTTCTGCAGGTAGCAACCGTTAGCCAAGGTGGTTTGCACCTAAAAAACGGTCTGTGCTGTTTTTTGACCCACTCCGAATATGAGTTAGGTGAGGAAACATTGTCTGCTTAGCTTGAAAGGAACTGATGCCTAAAATTATCCGTGCCCAGGGAGCGTGGCAATTAACGTTGGGCGTGACCTTCGGGCAGCTATGGAGAGCGGCAGCATTTTGAGAAATCGCCGTTGTTGACCTAGTGACCAGGCAAGCTGGGGCGGAGGAAGTTAGTAGTCATGATCGATGATGTCAGACATCTGGCAGCGGTCAATCTCGAAGGCCAGGTAGCCGCTAAAAGGTCATCAATACGTTCGAAAGACCTGAGATGCATAGTTGAAAGGGAGCACTCGATAAATCCGAAAAGGTGAGATCGGGAACATGATGACTTAGTGACACGAGTAATGAACTTCTTGTGGCTGTAGCGACAGTTCGACCGGGGTCCACCGCGAGCCCTACAACGGGGTGGGCGAAGGGACGGCGACTTGTGCTGCATCTACCGCATACCCGGGCCGCGGGGTTATGGCCAAGTCAGGAAGACGTGGGGTGCAGAAGGCTGATGCGGTCGGAACCACTCCTAAGCGTGACATCCTCCTGACTCAGATCCCACTGAGTGGGAGTGCCATAGAGATCACAGTAAGAAGGAGCCAGAGCAGCCTGACTCAGTCTGCCAGTCGGCCAATCCACACAAACACACACCGGGCCGACTGAGTGGTCCGAGTTGACAGCATCCCAAGCCACGGCTTTTAGCGCATTACCATAGCTGTAAGCTTGCCAGACTTTTTATATTGAAGAAAATACGTTGCTAAGTCGACCTCACTCTCTCCCCCCCCGAATCAGGCAACCGTCAACGCCGTTCAGTCGTCTGATACAGATGTGGGCGCAGTGGCTGACAGGGCCACTTGTACTTGGTATGGCTGCGATCATGCATGATCTAGCTGGCCTCGATGATGTCTCGGATTGTACCTCTCCACGTGTCAAAATCCACGTCAGTAGATCTGGACAGCTCAACCTATTCTCTTCGCCAACGATGGACGCCAAATACTGAAGGTCCGAGAACCACTTCTATGTCTTGATGAACTGTGTCGAGTCAGGGTTTGAGCTGACCCCTCTTCGACACCTCCAATTGGGTGGTGGGACTGGATCGTAAGGTGGTCAACGAAGACAGTGCGTAAACCACCTCAGTCGTCGTTCTTGAAAGACCTGGGGTATCCTTGCGATTTTATCGCAGCGAGTACGAACTATTTAATTCGAGATGAAGTCCGTGTACTCATCTTTCGCGTGCACAATCCAGTATTCACAACCATAGAGAGAAAGACCAACCGGATGAATGCATGGTACACACGTCGGATCCATAGGCTTTTCTGAAGGCTTAAGAAAATCCAGTGAAAAGCACCATTAGGGGAACAATGTCTTCTTTATGTTGTCCGTTTGGCAGCCCCACCGCGAGGTATTTGAAAATATCTACTTCAAGTTGGTGAATCGCGACGGGCTGTGGAAAATCATGCAGAAATTCCGCTGTCCAGAACGTTTCACGCATATGGTGCGTCAGCTTCATGAGGGGATGATAACGCGCGTTACTGACAAAGGTACAGTATCCGAAGCATTCGCAGTGACCAACGGAGTGAAGCGGGGCTGCGTCCTTGCACCTACCCTCTTTAGTCTCATGTTCTCTGCCATGCTAACGGACGCCTACCGTGAAGAACGCCCCGAAAAACGCATCGTCTACCAGATGGATAGCCGACTCCTCAACCAATGACGGATGCACTTCCGCTCGCGTGTCTCCACAGCCACCATCCACGAACTTCTCTTTGCTGACAACTGTGCACTCAATACGACGACAGAAGAGGAAATGCAAAGGAGCATGGTCCTCTTCGCTGCCGCCTGTGACAACTTCGGACTTCGCATAAACACTGAGAAAACAGTTGTGATGCATCAACCGCCGTTAAATGTCATCTACACCGCAGCTCACATCAATGTCAATGGCGCCCAACTGAAATCTGTGGATACCTTCACGTAGTTGGGCAGCAATCTCTGTCGCAGCACCAAAGTTGACGATGAGATTTCCCATCAGATCGCCAAAGCCAGCCAAGCCTTTGGACGCATGCAAAATGTGGTCTGGAATCGGCACGGTCTCCACCTCAGAACCAAACTCAAGATGTACAAAGCTGTCATATTGCCAACGCTGCTGTATGGAGCGGAGACGTGAACGATCTACCAAAAGCAGACGTGGAAGCTCAACCACTTCCACCTCAGCTGCCTTCGTAGATGGAGCGGCCACCTTGTGAGGATGGACGACGAACGGTTACCCAAACGACTCTCCTATGGAGATGGCAAAATTGGTCCTCATCGACAAGGCGGTCAAGTACGACGCTACAAGGACACTAAAAAGATTTCCCTGAAGCAACTGCAGATCAACACGGGCACCTGGGAGGACCTCGTCCGGAACCGACCGGCTTGGAAAAGGATAGAGGCAGCAATTAACGAAGCCAACTGGATCGCCGCCGCGACCAACAGCCCCAATGCCCATGCCCTTCCAAAATGCCCGCTCTGTCAACGCACCTTCCGTGCGCGAATCAACCTGGTCGGACATCTTCGGACGCAATGCACCAACAATTGGACAATTCCAACTTCTACGTCAAATTCTGCCAACCCTCCTTCGGACTCCCCCACCCTCACCCCTGGCATCAATTCCATTGCTCCCGCTATCATAGAGACCACATCCCAATAATCATCACCTGTTACCTCCACCACCACCACCGTCATCAGCGATGGGGACTCTCTGCTAAACTGTCCTCATTGCAATCGCACATTCACCTCACGCATCAGACTGGTCGGTCACCTGCGAATCCATCGCATGGAGGCTGGGGAACCAGTGCCTGAGCTCCAACACACAGCAGAGATCGCCGCCTCCACTCCGACATAAAGTCGACGCGCCCATCTCCACTGCCGCCACTGCTTCCCGCACCTTTACAAACCGAATAGACCTATTAGGACACATGCACCTCCACGAAAACCTGCGGTAAACCACCGGAGGCTAAGCGAAATCAGCGCATACATCCTACACCAATACATTGACAACACCATCATCATGTACCCGTGAATATCACGGTTTCCTAGAAATCGTGGCTTGGAAAGCTGCCAATCTGAGGCTTACACCAAACCATGCCCTCGGTCCAGTGTATGTGCTGTGTGTGTCAATTGGCAGACCAGTGGACTGGGAGTCAGACGGCGATGGCTCCTCCACAACCCCTGATTCAGTGAATCCTAATGTGTGCGTTATGAGGGCCAGGTCATGCTGTGGCGCGCGAAGACGGGTATGAGGACCTGTCAGCCAATGCGCCCACTCCCACATCAGACAACTAGCCAGCTTTGACGGTGGTCGGTTTGTGGGGGTTGGAGAGAAAGTGAGGTCAAAAGCTCAGCGCATTTACATCACTATAAACAATTTGACGCGCTTGAAACTATCACGGTGCGCTAAAAGCCGTGGCTTGGAAGGTTGCCAACTGACAGGATAACTCGGACCGCATGGTCAGCCCAATGTGTGTTTTGTGTAGCAGTGGCTGACTGGTGAACTGAGAGTCAGGCTGCAATGGCTCCTTTCTTAATGTGGCCTTTATGGCACTCCCACTCCGTGGAATCCGAGTCAGGTGTGGTGGTACGCCCAGGCGTAGCTCCGGCCGCGCCAGCCACCTGCGTCCTCTTTCGCCTCCGGTTTTCGTGACTCTGTCATGACACCGGACTCAGGTGGGGAAGGAGGAGAGAGTGCGGCAGATGCAGCGCAAGTCTACTATCCCTTAAAAATAATTTGCACACAAGTCCTTGTCCTTGCACCACCCTTCCGTGGAGCATACGGTGGACATCGTCGGACTACGACGGTCGAACTGTCGTGTGGCATCGCCGACTTTTTCTTCTGAAAGTAGGACGCATGAAACTGCATTGGTTGGAGAGAAAGGAAACTCCCCTGCAAATGGGAAGGGGTTGCTGAGTTCAGTAGCGGCGCTTGAAGTTCTCACGCCAGTCCTCGACTCTTTCATTACCATTAATGTCACTAACAGAGTCACTCAGTGTAGAGGGCTTACCGCTAACTTTGCGGATTATTCGGTAGAGATTTCGACGTTTGAGGTCTGCTGCATTGAGGTCGCTATTTCAGCTCAAATTTCTTCCGGTCTTCCCTAGCTGATTTCGCCATAATCTTTCGGAGTTGGTGGAAGGAAGCATCGTCGTGGGACATGGCTTGAGCCGTCCGGGCAGACAACTACAGGGTTCTTCCGCTGATCTAGTCACTGCGGCGTCAGTGAGTATATCCAGGGAATTTCTCAGCTACCCCATATACTAATGCTTTAAGTGAGGACTACCCAATACTGCCTTCTCCGTCTGCTCGGGTACTCAAACAGGACCTTGGCAGTGCCGAGTTGCCGGATTTTAGTGACATCGAGACGTCTAGCACGTCGTATTTTGGGTGCGGATAGTAGGTGCACTTTCAAGCGTGTAAGAACGAGGACATGGTTATACACCGTATATAGACATGCAGCGTAAATTGTATGAACTTTGATGATAAAAAGGAAAGTACAATGTGGTTAAGCACTTGAATTGTATGCTTGGATTGCCCAACGCGCAATGATTTAAACCAATATTTATTTGCTACTTACATATATTTAGTAGCTATGTCTAGTTAATCTACGGGAATTAAATGCAAGGTGAAGGTGATTAGTAGAGACGCGTATGAGGGGCTTTGGAGGAATCCCCGCTCCTAGTGGGCGACTTGTATGCTGTCTTGCTTCAAAAAAGGTTATGCGTTTTTGCTGGTAACGGGAATTAAATACACACTGAATGCACCAATATTGTAGGGATTTTTCTCTAGCATGGGTACAGTCGTAGAGGTTGGCCGTTTTCGATTTGGGCACACACGTCCGTGCCCAAATTAGTTTAAGTGATAGTTGGCTTGCACTGCATCCACCGCACTCTCTATTCCTCCAAAACCTGAGCCTGGTGTCCTGACAGAGTCAAGAAGACCGGAGGCGGGAGAAGACGCAGGTGGCTGGCGCGACCGGAGCCGCCCTTAGGCGTACCACCACACCTTGCTCGACTCCCATGGAGTGGGAGTGCCATAAAGGCCACAGTACGAAGGAGCCATTTCAGCCTGATTGTCAGTCCACCAGTCAGCCACTGCACACGATAGACACATTGGGCTGAACACACGGTCCGAGTGTTCCCGTCATTTGGCAACCTTCCAAGCCACGGCTTTTAGTGCATTGTGATAGTTTCAAGCATACCAGATTGTTATAGTGAGGAACAGGCTCTGAGCTGTCGACCTCACTCTCTGCCCCACCCCCGCAATCAGACCACCGTCCAAGCCAGTCAGTTGTCTGGGGTGGGAGTGGGTGCATTGGCTAACAGATCAGCGTACCCGTCTTCGCACGCCACAGCCCGACCTAGCCCCCATAACGCACACATCAGGATTCACTAAATTAGGGGATATGGAGGAGCCATCGTCGTCTAACTCCAAGTCCACTGGTCAGCCGCTCGACACACACAGCACATACACTGAGCCGACGGCATGGTTTGGTGTAAGCGTCAGATTGGCAGCCTTCCAAGCCATGATTTCTAGTAAACCGTGATATTCATGGGTGCATGATGATGGTGAGGGTGTTGTCTAAGTATTGGTGGAGGAAATGTGCGCTGGTATCGCTTAGCCTCCGGTGGTTTTCTGCAGGTTATCATGGAGGCGCATGTGTCCTAATAGGCCCATGTGGTGTGTAAAGGTGTGGAAGCAGTAGCGGCAGAGGAGACGGGCGCTTCGACTTTATGTCAGAGCCACAGGCCCTGGTTCCCCAGCCTCCATGCGATGGATTTGCAGGTGACCGACCAGGCCGATGCGTGAGTTCAAGTTGCGGGCGCAGTGTGTGCAGGAGAAATCGGGAGAGGCTGGGGGGATGTCATTCGTGGTAGTGGGGGTGAAAGTGGCGGTAAGAATTACAGAAGCGGAGGGTGTGAAAGGGGTATCGGGGTTGTCAGCATTGCGGTGAATTCTGCTGTCATGGATGCACATGTGACCGAATAGGCCTAGGTGATGAGTGAATGCGCGAGGACAGTGAGGGCAGTGGAGGCGGCGATCTCTGCTGTGTGTTGGAGTTCCGGGCACTGGCTCACCAGTCTCTGTACGATGGATTTGCGAGGGACTGACCAGGCCGATGCGTGAGGTGAATGTGCGGTCGCAATAAGGACAGTTTAGGAGAGGGTCCCCATCGCTGATGGTGGTGGCGGCAGTGGTGGTGGTGGAGATACCAGGTGATGAGTATTGGGATGTGGTCTCTAGGATGGTGGGAGTAATCGAATTGATGCCAGGGGTGAGGGTGGGGGAGTCCGAAGGAGGGTTGGCAGAATTTGACGTAGAAATTGCAATTGTTGGATTGTTGGTGCATTGCGTGCGCAGATGTCCGGCCAGGCCGACTCGCTCACGGAAGGTGCGTGAACAGCGTGGGTATGTTTGCAGGGCCTGGGCATTGGCGGTGTTGGTCCGAGGCACTGGTGACTTTCGTGCCGCTCTTTCGGCCTTGACGGCGGCGATCCGGTTGGCCTCATAGATTGCTGAACCAGTCTTCACTGATCTTCTCCATGCCGGTCTATCCTGGGCGAGGTCCTCCCAGGTCGCCGAGTTGATTTGCAGTTGCTTCAGCGATTTCTTCAAAGTGTCCTTGTAGCGTCGTTTACGACCTCCATGCCGGCGAGAACCCGTAGCGACATCTCCGTAGAAAAGTCGTTTGGGTAGTCGCTCGTCGTCCATTCTTACCAAGTGGCCGCTCCATCGCAGCTGCACTTGCCTCAGCATGGCATGGATGCTGAGGATTCCGGTCCGCTCCAGGACTTCCGTGTCCGGTATCCTGTCTTGCCATCTCAGCTTCAGTATTCTGCGGAGGCAGCTGAGATGAAAGTGATTCAGCTTCCTGGCTTGGTTCGAGTAGACGGTCCAGGTTTCCGCTCTTTAAAGGAGTGTCGTCAAGACGATGGCCTTGTACATCTTCAGTTTGGTGTTCAGGTGAATACCGTGGCGATTCCACACGGAGGCCTGCAGCCGGCCGAAGACCTGACTAGCTTTGGAGATCCGTTGGGCAACCTCGTCATCGATTCTCGTGTTGCGCGACATCGTGCTTCCTAGATAAGCGAAGGTTTCCACGTTTTGAGTTGAGCAACGTTGACATTGATTCTAGGAGCATTGTATTCCGTGCTGGGTGGCGGCTGGTGCATGACAACCGTTTTGGCTGTACTGATTGTTAATCCGAAATCGGCGCAGCCTTCGGCGAAGAGGTCCATGCTCCTTTGCATGTCCTCCTCCGTCACGGTGTTAAGGGCGCAGTCGTCCGCGAAGAGCAAGTCATGGACTGTAGTCGTAGACACGCGCGTTGGAGCCTGCATACGCCGACTGTTGAGAAGGTGCCCGTCAGTTCTGTAGGCGATGCGAATACCAGGCTGCTCATCACGGTAGGCGTCCATCAGCATAGCCGAGAACATGAGACTGAAGAGGGTGGGGGCCAGTACGCAGCCCTGCTTCACTCCGTTGGTCACTGCGAATGTTTCGGATACCGTCCCGTTGTCAGTGACGCGCGCCGTCATCCCGTCATGAAGCTGACGCACCATGTGCGTGAACCACTCAGGACAGCCGAATTTCTGCATGACTTTCCACAGTCCGTCGCGATTAACCGTGTCAAAGGCTTTCGTAAGATCCACGAAGGTAGTGTATAGGTGAGTTTGCATCTCCTGACACTTCTCTTGTAGCTGGCGGGCGGCAAAGATCATATCGGTTGTTCCGCGGTGTCGGCGGAAGCCACATTGGCTTTCCGGGAGCAGGCCCTGCTCTAGGTGACCGTTAAGACGATTGAGAAGGATACGGGCGAAGATCTTCCCGGCGATGTTGAGCAACGAGATGCCTCTGTGATTATCACAGATTTGCCGGTTCCCCTTCCGTTTGTAGAGATGGACGATGGTTGCGTCTTTGAAATCCTGAGGAACTTGTCCTTGGCGCCACATCTCCTGGAAGAGTGTTGTGAGTTCTGCCATCAGCCGGGACCCACCGTGCTCGTAGACTTCCGGTGGGATTGCGTCGGATCCCGGTGCTTTACCGCTGGAAATCTGCTGCGCGGCCTGGATGGTTTCTGGTAGGGAAGGCGGCAGATCCAGGTCATTGTTCGTGTCCACTTGAGGGAGCCGGTCAATGGCAGCATCGGAGATGGCTGATGAGCAATTAAGGACACTTCTGAAGTGCTCGGCCCAGCGCTTCAGAATTTGCGATTTCTCTGTCAGCAGTGTTGTGCCGTCAGAGCTGAGCAGCGGTGCGGACCCCTTAATACACGGGCCGTAGATGGCCTTGATGGCTTTGAAAAGTTTTTCATTTCATTGCGGTCCGCATACCCCTGGATTTTCTCAGCCTTTCGGATCATCCAGGCATCCTGCATCTCCCGCAGCCGATGTTGTACAAGGCGCCGGCATCTGATAAAGGCTGCTTTGGTGGCGTCAGTCCGAAGGTCCATGTAGGCTTTGTGTAGTCTATTCTTCTCCGCGAGTAAGTTGCTGATGTCGGCGTCATTGTCGTCAAACCAGTCCTGGTGTCGACGGTGTGCACGTCCGAGTTATCCCGTCAGTTGGCAACCTTCCAAGCCACGGCTTTTAGCGCACCGTGATAGTTTCAAGCGCGTCAGATTGTTTATAGTGAGGAATATGCGCTGAGCTGTCGACCTCACTCTCTCCCCCACCCCCACAGTCAGACTACTGTCCGAGCCGGTCAATTGCCTGATGTGGGAGTGGGCGCATTGGCTGACGGATCAGCGTACCCGTCTTCGCGCGCCACAGCACGACCTGGCCCCCATAACGCACACGCCAGGATTCACTAACTCAGGGGATATGGAGGAGCCATCGCCGTCTGACTCCCAGTCCACTGGTCAGCCACTCGACACACACAACACATACACTGAGCCGACGTCGTGGTCTCGTGTAAGCGTCAGATTGGCAGCCTTCCCAGCCACGGTTTCTAGGAAACCGTGATATACTCAGGTACACGGTGATTGTGAAGGTGTGGTCGATGTATTGGTGAAGATAGTTTGTTCAGATGTAGCTTAGCCTCCGGTGGTTTACCGCAGGTTTTTGTGAATGCGCATGTTACCGAAAAGGCCCATGCGATGAGTGAATGCACGAGGACAGTGAGGGCAGTGGAGGCGGCGATCTCTGCTGTGTGTTGGAGCTCCAGGCACTGGTTCACCAGTCTCTGTACGATGGATTCGCAAGTGACCGACCAGGCCAATGCGTGAGGTGAATGTGCGGTTGCAATGAGGACAGTTTAGGAGGGTGGCCCCATCGCTGATGGTGGTCGTGGTGGTGACAGTGGTGGTTGTGGGGGTAACACGTGCTGAGCATTGTGATGCGGTCTCGATGATGGTGGGACTAGTGGAATTGATGCCAGGGGTGAGGGTGGAGGAGTCCGAAGGAGGGTTGACAGAAGTAGACGTAGAATTTTGAATTGTCGGATTGTTGATGCATTGCTTCCGAAGATGTCCGACTAGGCCGATTCGCGCGCGGAAGGTGCGGTGACAGCGCGGGCATGTTGGAAGGGCCTGAGCATTGGCGGTGTTGGCCCGGGGCGCTGGTGAATTTCATGCTGCTCTTTTTGCCTCATGGGCGGCGTTCCTGTTGGCTTCGTTGATTGCTGCCCTTGTCCTTCTCCAAGCCGGTCGGTTCCGGGCGAGGTGCTCCCACGTCACCGGGTTGATCTGCAGTTGCTTCAGGGAAGTCTTCAGAGTGTCCTTGTAGCATCGCACATGACCCCCTTATAAACGAGAACCCATGGCGACATCTCCATAGAGGAGTCATTATGGCCGCTCGAGCACAGTTAAAGTTCTTTCCGCTGCTGGAGAGGCCGATTCGTTCCAACACTTCCATGTCCGGGATCTCGTAGTCATCTCCTGGAAGAGCACTGTAAGTCGGTTCATCAGTTGGAGTCCGCCATGCTTGTAAATCCTAGTAGGGATCGCGTCCGAGCCAGGTGCTTTCACGCTGGAGAGTTGCTACACGGCTCTGACGGTTTCTTGGAGAGAGGGCTGGAGATCAAGGTCGGCGTTGATTTCCAATGCAGGCAGGCAATAGATGGCGGCGTCGGAGATGGTGGAAGGTTCACTAGACGGTTGGCCAGTTCGTTGCTGAAATGGAGATGGTGAGCAAGCATTTTCAACAAAACAGTATTCAACTTACCTTGTGGTCGCTTACCTTGGGGTCATCTGCGTGGTTGCAGACGAAGCCTCATCTTGGAGATGACGAGGCAGTGATTCGTTCATCCGTTGGCACCGGGGATTGCCTCTGTCACCAGCACTTCCTGTCGATCTCTCCTTCGGACGAGAACTTAGTCCAAGAGGTGCCAGTGTCTCAACCCGGGGTGTACTCAGGTCGCCATTTACCGCATTGGGAGGCGGAAGAAGGTGTTGGTCAGCAGGAGACTGTGTTCCACACACGTTCGCAGAAGGAGGCCGTTATCGTTACGGCTACCTAGACCATGGGGACCCAGCACTCCTCTCCACGAAGTACGGTCTGTCCCGACGCGAGCGTTAAAGTCCCCAAGGACAATTAATTTATCTGCCTTCGGCACAGTCGCCAGGAGGGCGTGTAGATCCTCATAGAATTTGTCCTTCGCCCTATCAGAGCTCGTAATTTGGGGAGCTTAGGCGCCGATGGTGGTGGCGAACTGGTCTCCCCAAAGAGGCAGGCAGATGCTCATCAGGCGATCATTGATACCCTGTGGCAAACAGGGCAGACGTCCCACGATGTCGTTCCGGATGGCAAAGGCGACACCAGCATCGCGTCACTTTGCCCTTGGCTGGCCGCTCCAGAAGAAGGCATAGCCGGCACCCATCTCCTCCAGCTGACCCTGTTCAGAGAATCGGGTTTTGCTGAGAGCAGCAATGTTCACCCTGTGGCGCGCCAGTTCCCGAGCGACTAGCGCCATCCTCCGTTCCGATAGTCAATGCATCCTGACTTTAAATTATTTTTAAGTAGTGCCGGTGGCAGCCTCCTTGTTGTCGTTGGTTCAAATCCCAATGAGGCCGTCGAGATTTGCACAATTTGGTCAAAAGAATTATTCAAACATGCCAAAAACCTCCTTTAATTCATTGTGCCTGGTAGTTTTCTAGTGGATTCTAGAGTGACTGCTTAAGAATTTTGCTTAGGCATTCTACGTGCTGTATCGAAATTGGCAATTTCCATACGTTGCGGTAGGCTGGGCGGGTAAATTGACCCAAGTGTGATTAAAGACAAGGCTCCCGGTGGGGCCTCGTAGCTCATTTGGCTAGGGCGTTGGTTGTAGTAACCGGATCTACGTGAGATTAAACTCACGGCCCTCCAATTTTTCCGCAACTGGATCAAGTGAATAAGTAAAATCTACCAAAATGGCCACAGGCTTGGTTGTTTATTGTGGTCTTCCAAGAAGCTGCTTTATGTTAGTTTTGAAACCCTGCAGGACAAGTAATATGTGATGGCATCATTATAACTGTACCGATTCTTCAATTTTGAATGGCTATGTCATGTTTATATAACAAATGTTCCAATGTGCCATTCATGAACCTATCTTTTTGGATAGTTTTTAGTTGTATTTTTAGGGAATTACTATTTAATTAATGGGTAATGGTCTCGAAACTTGTGACGTCATAAAGTTGGTCCTACATTATCTCCCATAGTGTATTTTGAATGGACGAATAATCTCTGGTCCAACTGCCTTGAACAAAATGTCAGATTAATAGCGAGTGACTTTTATTTAATTAAAACCGCCAAACAGATATAAGAAGACGGGATACGTTGGTTTTAAATAATGATTTCATCAAGAACGGAAATGTGAAAATCCATTTTAAAGGAGTGAACTCACCGACTTTTAATTTCCCAAGAAATTAATCGCTAACTTGGAAGCTTTATAGGCGTGAACTTAAACCTGATATGAATATTTGGACAGGCATCTGTGTCGACAGTATGGTGTATCAGGAGTAAAATCAATTTTATGGGCATATAAAGTCTGCTCATGGAAATATATCAGAAGAGAAAACAGCATAAATATATTAAATTTTACAGTTCTGTACACACCTACCTCCCTTAAATACCCTAGAAGTCTTAGCTTAATATAACGTGTGACCGGTAGCCAACTGTCTACACTTTCATCATAGATTCCAAAACGATTTCACGAGACTTTTGTGCATGTCTTCTGATTTCGCACTGTTCCAGATGCGGTTGAATGCAGTAAGAACGATTTTGCTTGCTATTACCGATAGGCACATCACAGGAGAAAAAATATTATAATATCGCTTGTCAAGAGGGTGGCCAGTTACTGAGGACTCGGAATATAATTAGCTGAAAAGCGAGTAAGCATACAATTTCTATGCATCTACAGAAATTTTCCCGAATAAAATTAAAGTTGTTTTTGGCGATGGTTGAGTCCACTGAGTTTTAGGCCATCCTCGAAATATCGGTGAATACATTGCAGTTTTAAGAGTTATTAATCCACTGCCCACAACGATAGGTGTTTTAATATGTTTCGATGAAAACCTCCAAAATAAGATATTCCTTCAAAATACAGAGTTTTGGACATTCTTTTTTATATGCAAACTTTTTGGGTCTTTTTGTGTAGACCCACCTAAATAAGAAATCGTATAGCTGGCGAAAAAAACGTCCAAAACCAAGGATTGCGGTTAGTATGATTTTAAAACTGTCTCAGAAGGGTCTCTGACCGATTAAAGTCCACAAACTCTACCTTTTTCCAAAGTATATCAACGCACAGTAAAACAATTTGACTGGCTCTTCCACTAACCTGAAGAATGCTTCTATGGTTTCTTGTACAAACGGACAAACTCACTTTTTTCCTTATACTATAAATATTTTGGCATTGTCTGCTTTTATTGGGGCAGCATTTTACGTTTAGAAACATAGTGGAGTGGCCACATAAATGCTAACATATTATTGGGGCGTCAAGTATTAAATTTGCAGGAAGACATATGACCAACTTTTACAACTTATTTCACCTTGATGTTATATTTTACCATTGTTTTGTTTTTTTAGAAAAAAATACCATACCTCTTTCAGTTTACAGTTTACAGTTAATTTGGTGAGGATAATAGGCAATGCCTTTGAAAACCCTATTTAGCACGTGTAAATTTACCACTACTAACATAGTATTGGCAAACAGTGAGTAGCATTGTTTTTACAATATATGTCTGGTTTTTTTAGAGGTCAGACTTGGGGGGAGGAGAGTAGCATTGTTTTTTACAATATATGTCTGGTTTTTTTAGAGTTCAGACTTGGAGAGGAGGGGACGCATGTAATTATCCAAGCGTTGTTTGTACATTTGAAGGGAAGTTGCCTCCACGACTGACTGTGGAAGGTTGTTCCACTGTTGTATGACACGTTACGTGAAGAATTCAGAGCGGAGGTTTAGCTTGGACATTTTCGTGCGCAGCTTCATTGTGTGCCCACGGAGATGAGGCGAGAGGTGCCACTGAAACATGTCTTCAAAGCGTAATTCTTTTCTCAAGACCGTTTATTATCTTGTAAACTAGGATAAGATCCCTCTTTGTTGCCTGTAATGCAGAGGGAATAAATTTAGGCATGCCAGTCTATCTATGTAAGTGTGGTTTTTTAGACCTCTTACTAGCTTTGTTGCCCGACGCTGCACTTTCTCCAGACATGCTGTGTCCTTTGCTAGCCATGGCCGCCACGCCTGTATGCCATACTCAAGGTGTGGTCGAACAAATGTGCCGTACACTCTGCCAAAGAGATCTTCATCTCTTTCCTTTAGCTAAATCATTTCGCGCTTTAAAGCATTTTAAAAACATTTTTAGTTTACTTGTTTAAAGGTGAAAAAGTCAAAAATTTACACCTACGAAGTATGAGTTCGTAACTAGAAATACTGCAGGTCGGAATATTATGGATGTATTTTATTCTAATGTCACTACGCATCCTGCCCCTAAACGGGCCGTGTGGTAAAATGCGCTGAACCAATCAGGGTACGGCAGGCTGACCATGGGGGTATGCGTGTCCAAACTGGGCACGCGTATGTGCGGGCTCATGCCGCAACCCGCTCTCCCATGACTGACACCGGCACAGGCGGGTAAGGGTAGGGACGGGAGTGAGTGTGGTAGATACAGAACAAGTCGACTAGTAACTTGCGCACTAGTCACCATACCTGCGCCACCCTTCTGTGGAGTTTACGGTGGACCTCGTTGGAGCACGACAATCGAACTTAATACACAGCACATAGCATCAAAGCGGATTGCGAAATTTCACTCTGTTAACTTTGCAACCACGCATGAGTCACGCGGTCGGCTAGAATAAAAAGCGGATACCGTCAAGTCAGCTCCATCTCAGAATGCACCTGGGCTATCGTTAGTATTTTTTTTAGCGAGCAAACAATATCAACTCAGTAGCTGAAGTCAGTAGAGTGAAAAAGTGGATATTAACGTGTCATAGTGATTGCATGAAAAGCAGAAACAATAAAGTTGCTGACTCGCCACATATTTGATTCATTTTCGAATCAAATCGTAATGTATGATGAGAAGTAGAATTTGATTCGATAAGCATAAACGTTTAGCTACCAAGTATAATCCAAGGCGCTGGTCCGGTGCATTACGATGTCATTAAACCTGATTCGTCAATAACGGCAGAAGTATACTGCCCAAATAATCCAAGATATCGCAGTAAAACAGCCTAGAGCGGTCATCCAATCGACGTTTTATCTCATTGCATGACAACGCTTAACCATACATCACACAAGTCACTGGAAAAACTACAGAAGATGAAGTTGGACCTTATCCATAATCCACCATACTCATCAGATCTTCCCCTTACTGACTTCACCTCTTTCCTGAACCAATTTATTTCCGAAAATGCCAAAAAACCGACATTTTCGAAGATTTCATTGACACTGGATTACCGGACTTTCACGCCATTGGACTTACCAAACTACCGCTGAAATGGCAAGAGTTCATTGAAAATATGGGTGCATACTGTGATGCACAAAAATATTCCTTGCATGTATAAAAAATAACCAAATTCTGTTTTTTTTTCTAAAAATTTCATACTTTACTCCTGCAATCAAAAAACTGCAAAATGGGATCTTATCCTAGGCTCAAAACTAAAAATGACCACG
Organism: Schistocephalus solidus; assembly: GCA_017591395.1. Lineage (NCBI taxonomy): Eukaryota > Metazoa > Platyhelminthes > Cestoda > Diphyllobothriidea > Diphyllobothriidae > Schistocephalus > Schistocephalus solidus. The sequence continues at coordinate 107,251 of WEDG01005043.1, read as the reverse complement.
TTGTGGTGGTTTTTTTTTCGCGGTTAATGATGGACAATAGGACAAGACTATAACCCCTGACCTCTGAATGCCCCTCAACTGTCTACTCCATACTTACTGTTTATTGGATGTTTCAACTTTGTTACTCTACATTCGCTTAATGTAAAGATCTGATGACGAATAAGCGAAAGTGTACGTTCACCAAACTCGAATTCTTAAATGAATATGCATAAATATCACAAAAATATTGGTACGATAAAACAAAGACCTGACAGTAGACTTTACTGATATTATGAATGCATGAAATCATGCAGGTATACAAATCAATTTTTCAGTTGGCAAAGCGTCTGTTTTGCTTGAAATCCCGTGGCTCTTTTTATCCTCCTTCACATAAATCAGGCAGAGGAACATATAACTTTTCACGTGAACGAAATTTCGTTTGGTAACGCCCTCCAGTGAATCTTACCCTTTTTTCTAAGAAAAGCACGCAGTGATAAGAACTTTTACGAAATTTGCATGGATAAAATTACCGTTAAACATATTATGCCAAAGAAAATATTTAACTCGGAACGGGTTAGGCGAATAGTTGGAATGCACAGCTTTTGAGATCGCCCAAATCAACCTTTAAAATTTCAATAATCACGTGCCACCTACTGTAATTATGCTATACGCGTCATGTCATGCGGATGCCTCTTTTTGTATTCTACTAATAATAATGCATGTTAATTGTATATTCTTGAAAACCGGAAGATATGAAATATCCCCAGTCCAATGCGCTAACGTCTTAGACCTACATTCTTAAAAAAATATTGCCATGCCGAAGATTGAAATTTTCAGGTGAGCTCTGTCTGGGCTAAAAGCTATAATAAAACCATTTTTTTGAAGGAGAAATGGCTCTCACAATCCAGATGTTAACTGTGCCATAAAGCCGCTTTTTAATCCTCTTCGCTCAATAGTGAATAGTGTAGATCCCGGAACGGAAGCATTATGGTTTTTGCTTAGCTAGCTGAAGACTACGTGCAATCCAGAAACTATCACCTAAGTCCCCCCGACAAACCCCATGACTGCCGAGTACACATTGTCTGTGATAGGTACTGTCTGGAATGTAAAATCGAAGTAAATCTTCCCATTGGCTGCTGCAGTTTGTTCAGCCTGGGCAAAGTGGGTGTGGGACCCCGAATCGATGAAAAACGGATCAAAAATACAGGGCCACGTTGCTTGCACGAACGTCGACGTCAACAAAACCCAACAAATACATCGTCCAAGCTTCCCTTTTATGGCAATTTAGGCAAACTAACTGCGCAGGCTTTGTTACGCTGTTGTTCTGGCATCATCAGCCCTGTGTGTGTCCTTTAGGAGGATCGGGTAGGCTAATCCAGGTTTGTGCGGCTCGGGTTGCCAGCCAGGAACCTCCTGTCAACAAAATTTCTTATGGTAAGCTTTTGGCTGGACGCCAATGGCTCGGCCACAAAGGTCAGCGACAGCCTTATGTCAGCTTCTGTTTACTAGCCCCTTCGTCGTCGTGGTCGTGGAAGGAGGGCAGGCAATGTGGTACGATGTTTTTGGCATACAGTAGATGCAATCTCTCCTGAAATGTCAGTGAAGTTTAAAATATCTTTTTTGATTAGAACGCATTTGCTCAAGGCTGGTTGTAGTAGTACTTACCATGCGATGTACCCCTAAAATATTTCAGTCACGCCAGGCTGTCGGCTTTGAAACGAGCGTTTTTTGGTGCATGAAGTACACTCATCGGAATTTAAATGAGTAGTTAAGGGTACATTTGTGCCGTTATTTTAATTTGTTAACTGGAATTAAGGTTTATAAAGCCTTATACTAAAGAAAACTGAATTTTTCCGTTCACTTTATTGAAGGAAGACAGGCAGGATTTCGGCGAAATAGAAGGTTGTCGGAAGTACACTCACTGACATTTGAATGAGTAGTTAAGGGTACATTTGTGCCGTTATTTTAATTTGTTAACTGGAATTAAGGTTTATAAAGCCTTATACTAAAGAAAACTGAATTTTCCGTTCACTTTATTGAAGGAAGACAGGCAGGATTTGGGTAAAATAGGAGGTTGTCAGAAATCCAAGAAATTTCCTATGCTAATTCATATCACCGAACAAAAAGCGGTTATTTTTGTGCGTTGTGCTATAAAAGATGATTAGTATAAACAGAAAAAGGTTTCAAATGAATCTTTTTCTGGAAAAAGAAAATTGGACCTTAAATTAATGAAAATCAGGTAAAGGAAAATGTAAAAAATAAAGTTTTCCAGAAGCAACAACTGAGTTCGGCTTTAAAAAATATTATATACAAATTTAGGATGCTTTTTGCCATAAAACGCCGGAATAAACTTTTTACCAGCATTTTATGTTTTACTTCAGTTAAAATGAAGACGGTTAGTAAAGTATGTCCAAGATATTTTTGAGGTGGACTAAAGAATCATCTCTATTAAATTAGATGCATGCGATATGATAATTTTCGTATATTATAGTTTCCGCCAATCCGGAATTTAGATACACAATGGAGAGATGAGCAATGTTTGCAAAACAATGCTATATATTCGGATACTCTGTTGCGTATTTGCAGTCTTAGAGCGTGGCATTAAAATAAACAACTGTGGCAAAATACGCTCAAATCTAAAGCGAAAAGTGAGCTCTTTCATTTTCAGAAAACAATAAATCACTTAATTTTTTTTAGGGAAGTCACAAAACCAATAAAAATTCCACATTTTCACCTTGAATTAACCTATTAAAACGGACTTTATTTTTGGCAACCAGTTTTCCAGTTTTAGTGAATCTAGAGCCATCCCATTAGCAAGAACATCCAAAAGCTGACTATTTCGGTAAATGATTTGAAGAAAAATCTTATTTTTAGGGTTTTGATAAACGCATAGAACATAATTTAAATTTATTGTCAATAGATTGAAAACAGTGAAAATCCTGAAACATTCCACGGTATTTCAAGGTTGATCTGAAACTAATTGTAATCCAATACCAGAAATATCAAATCAAGAAATTTGACGAAAGAATAGTTCTTCTATTATTCACAGAATGGTGTGCTTACGCTATCACCTGACAATTTTATTTAAATTTATCATCGAATTGAATTGAATTTACAGGAATATTTCACATTTTTAGAACTTACCACGTTTTTGAAAAGTTAGTATTTCTCAACAAAATAATATTACGTTTCACATTTCCCTTAAGATTTTTATCCACTTAAGGTAATTCATTAACATTTAAACGCCTTGGTACATGTGTTGATGTCAGCTTGCGAGTAATTATCAATATTTCGTAAATATGGGCATTGTGCATCTATTAGGTAGCACACTGTAAGTTTTATGAATGTTCCCCATTGGTTTTAAATGTCTTTGCAAGTTCGTATATATTTTATAGACAGCATTTACCAAACTATTTCGTCTTCTACTCATTCAGTAGTATATTTTGTCTTCTTCCAAATTTTAAACTTGATGAGAAGTTCGTTTTTGAAAAGCCTATTTAATTCCCAACTTTCTGTTACACCTGAATGTATACTCTCTACGTATAAATTGCCTGGGGTGTAGGGGTACTAGTTAGGAGTAGCACCACACAGATATCATTTGGTCGCTCCATTTGTCTCGTACAGGTGGTGAATGCTCCTGTGGCCACCTCTAACTGGTACCCAACTCTCACCTGTGGCTCCTCGAAGTTGGGTTCTTCCGAGCTGCCACACCCCGGGCAACCGTCACGACCGGCGGGCTAAACCAGGTGAGGGTCTCCGGTGTTGTGTGTGCCTTCACACCCGGTATGTCTGACTTCCGAACTTCCCACCTCCCCCCTCTCAAAAGTCCTACGGTGGTGGCGACAACAACCCCGTAGGCGGCCCAGGCTAACTCAGGTCGTCCTTCCCCTAAAACAAAACCGTGACCCATAGGGGAGTTCGGCAGCCGTCTGGGATGTCCGAGTAGCCATATTTAGGGTTAGCACTGCTTACCTCCTCGCGGAGGAAGGGGCTAGAAAAGGTGCCTTAAAAAAATGCTGGGTATCACGTCTTCTGCAGCCAGCCACGGCTCGCAGATCGCAAAATACGTCGACGTAAAACTCAAACGTACAACAGTACCCCCCGTCTCAATTCCCCTCGCAATACCCTCCAGGCTGTTTGGTGGAGTCCACTCACACTAGCAGCCTGGAATGTTCGTTCTCTTTTAGACAATCCTAGGAGCAACCGGCCGAAACGGAGGACGGCGCTAGTCGCTCGGGAACTGGCGCGCTACAAGGTGGACATTGCTGCTCTCAGCGAGACCCGATTCTCTGAGCAGGGTCAATTGGAGGAGGTAGGTTCCGGCTACACCTTCTGCTGGAGCGACCGGTCAAAGGCAGAGCGACGCTACGCTGGTGTTGCCTTCGCCATCCGGAATGACATCGTGGGACGTCTGCCCTGTCTGCCGCAGGGTATCAATGATCGCCTGATGAGCCTCCGCCTGCCTCTTCGGGGAGACCAGTTCGCCACCATCATCAACGCCTACGCTCCCCCAATGACGAGCTCTGATGCGGCGAAGGACAAATTCTACGAGGACCTGCACGCCCTGCTGGCGACTGTGCCGAAAGAGGACAAGTTAATTGTCCTTGGTCACTTCAACGCCCGTGTCGGGACGGACCACGCTGCCTGGCAGGGACTGCTGGGTCCCCATGGTCTCGGTAGCTGTAACGATAATGGCCTCCTTCTTCTGCGCACGTGTGCGGAACACCGTTTCCTGCTGACCAACACCTTCTTCTGCCTTCCAACGCGGGACATGGATACGTGGATACATCCTCGATCGCGGCGCTGGCATCTGCTGGACTATGTTCTCGTACGGAGGCGAGATCGACAGGACGTGCCGGTAACCAAGGTGATCCGCGATACTAATGGTTGGACAGATCACCGCCTCGTCACCTATCTGATTAGGCTCCGATTGCAACCCTGACGAAGGCCCCAAGGTAAGAGGCCACCAGGTAATTTTAATACTCTTTTATTAAATTTGCCTGCTCACTGTTTTGATTTCAGCAACCAAATAACCGAGAAACTGGAGGACCTTCTTGCTCCAGCTGATATGCTACCGTGGAGACACGATGGTGTCAACTGCGAAATGTCATCCAGTCCACCGCCCTCGAAGTCCTCCGACGCGCACGCCGTCAACACCAGGACTGGTTTGACGACAATGATGCCGACATCAGCAAATTACTCGCGGAGAAGAATCGACTACACAAAGCCTAAATGGACCTTCGGACTGACGCCACCAAAGCAGCCTTCTTCAGATGCCGGTGCCTTGTACAGCAACGGCTGCGGGAGATGCAGGATACCTGGATGATCCGAAAGGCTGACGAAATCCAGGGGTAGCGGACCGCAATGAAATGAAAAACTTTTTCAAAGCCATCAAGGCCATCTATGACCTGTGTATCAAGGGGCCGGACAAGTTCCTCAGGATTTCAAAGACGCGACCATCGTCCATCTCTACAAACGGAAGGGGAACCGGCAACTCTGTGATAATCACAGAGGCATCTCGTTGCTCAACATCGCCGGGAAAATCTTTGCCCGTATCCTTCTTTATCGTCTGAACGGTCACCTAGAGCATGGCCTGCTCCCGGAAAGCCAATGTGGCTTCCGCCGACACGGCGGAACAACCGATCTGCTCTTTGCCGCCCGCCAGCTACAAGAGATAAGTGACAGGAGATGTGAACTCACCTATACACTACTTTCGTGGATCTATAGAAAGCCTTTGACACGGTGAATCGCGACGGACTGTGGAAAGTCATGCAGAAATTTGTGGTCCTGAGCGGTTCACGCACATGAGGCATCAGCTTCATGACGGGATGATGGCGCGCGTCACTGACATTGGGACAGTATCCGAAGCATTCGCAGTGACCAACGGAGTGAAGCAGGGCTGCGTATTGGCTCCCACCTTGTTCAGTCTCATGTTCTCGTCTATGCTGAGGGACGCCTACCATGATGAGCAGCCTGGTATCCGCATCGCCTACAGAACTGACGGGCACCTTCTCAACAGTCGGCCTATGCAGGCCACATCGCGCGTGTCTATGACTACAGTCCATGACATGCTCTTCGTGGACGACTGCGCCCTTAACACCGTGACGGAGGAGGATATGCAAAGGAGCATAGACCTCTTTGCCGCAGGCTGCACCAATATCGGATAAACAATCAATACATCGAAAACGATGGTCATGCACCAACCGCCGCCCAGCGCGGAATACAATGCTCCTCGAATCAATGTCAACGGTGCTCAACTCAAAATCGTGGAAACCTTCGCTTATCTAGGAAGCACGATATCGCGCAACACGAGAATCGATGACGAGGTTGCCCAACGGATCTCCAAAGCTAGTCAGGCCTACGGCCGGCTGCAAGCCTCCGTGTGGAATCGCCATGGTATTCATCTGAACACCAAACTGAAGATGTACAAGGCCGTCGTCTCGACGACACTCCTTTACGGAGCGGAGACCTGGACCGTCTACTCGAACCAAGCCAGGAAGCTGAATCACTTCCATCTCAGCTGCCTCCGCAGAATACTGAAGCTGAGATGGTAAGACAGGATCCCGGACACAGAAGTCCTGGAGCGGATCGGAATCCTCAGCATCCACGCCATGCTGAGGCAAGTGCAACTGCGATGGAGCGGCCACCTGGTATGAATGGACGACGAGCGAATACCTAAACGACTTTTCTACGGAGAGGTCGCGACGGGTTCTCGCCGGCATGGAGGTCGAAAACGACGCTACAAGGACACTATGAAGAAATCTCTGAAGCTACTGCAAATCAACCCGGTGACCTGGAAGGACCTCGCTAAGGATAGACCGGCATGGAAAAGATCCATGAAGACTGGTTCAGTAATCGATGAGGCTTACCGGATCGCCGCTGCCAAGGCCAAAAGAGCGGCACGACAATCACCAGCGCCTCAGACCAACACCGCCAATGCCAAGGACCTTCCAACATGCCCGTGCGGTCAGCGCATCTTCCGCGCGCGAATCGGCCTGTTCGGACATCTGCGGACGCAATGTACCAACAATCCGACAATTCCAAAGTCTACGTCAAATTCGGTCAAACCTCCTTCTTACTCCCCCACCATCATTCCTGGCATCCATTAAATTACTCCCAACATCATAGAGGCCACATCCCAATACTCATCACCTGTAACCCCCATAACCGCAACCACCACCGCATTCGCTACCACCACCGTCACCACCAGCGATGGGGACCCTCTCCTAAACTGTCCTCATTGCGACCGCACATTCACCTCACGCATCGGCCTGGTCAGTCACTTGCGAATCTATCGTACAGAGACTGATGACCTAGTGCCTGGCGCACCAACACACAGCAGAGATCGTCGCCTCCACTGCCCTCACTGTCTTCGCGCATTCACTCATCGCATGGGCCTATTCTGTCACATGCTCATCCATAACAGCGGAATTCACCACAATTCCGACAACACCGATACCCCATGCACACAGCCCGCTCCTACCATTCTTACCGCCACTGCCACCCTCACTACCATGAATGACATCCCCCGGCATTCCAGATTTCTCCAGCCCATACTGCGCCCTCAACTTCAACTCGCGCATCGGCCTGGTCAGTCACCTGCGAATTCATCGCACTGAGGCTGGTAAATCAGTGCCTGGGGCTCCAACATACAGTCTCCGTGCCAGCCTCCACTGCCCTCACTGGTCCCGCACATTTATATACCGCATGGGCCTATTAGAACACATGCGCCTCCACGACAACCTGCGGTAAACCACCAGAAGCTTAGCCACATCAGCGCACACTATCTACAATAATACATAGACAATGGCCTCACAATCATCATAATATACCTGATAAAATCACGGTTTCCTAGAAACCGTGGCTGGGAAGTCTGCCAATCTAACGCTTACACCAGACCACGCCATCGGCCCAGTGTATGTGCTGTGTGTGTCGAGTGACTGATTAGTGGACTGGGAGTCAGACGGCGATGGCTCCTCCATATCCCCTGAGTAAGTAAATCCTGGTGTGTGCGTTATGGGGGCCAGGTCGTGCTGTGGCGCGCGAAGACGGGTACGCCGACCCATCAGCCAATGCGCCCACTCCCACATCAGACAACTGACTGGCTCGGATGGTGGTCGGATTGTGGAGGTGGGGAAGAGAGTGAGGTCGAGAGCTCAGTGCCTTTTCCTCACGATAAACAATCTGATGCGCTTGAAACTGTCACGGTGCGCTAAAGGCCGTGGTTTGGAAGGTTGCCAACTGACGGGATAACTCGGACCGTGTGGTCAGCCCAATGTGTGTTTTGTGTGGAGTGGCTGACTGGCGGACTGAGAGTCAGGCTGCAATGGCTCCTTCTTAATGTGACCTTTATGGCACTCCCACTCCATGGGATCCGAGTCAGGTGTGGTGGTACACTCAGGGGCGGCTCTGGCCGCGCCAGCCACCTGCGCCCTCTCCCATCTCCGGTCTTTCTGACTCTGTCTTGACACCGGGCTCAGGTAGGGGAGGAGGAGAGAGTGCGGTAGCTGCAGCGCAAGGCTTCTATCACTTAAAACTAATTCACGCGCAAGTCACCGTCCGTGCACCACCTTGTGTGGAGCATACGGTGGACCTCATCGAAATCGACGGTTGAACTATCGCACGTATAATTCACAAGCAGTATTAATTAATTCTCAGGTACGATTTTTTATAAATGAGCATAACATGGTCATACAAATTTTATACTGAGAAACCCAAAAACTGCCCTCTCTTCAAGTACAGTGCCGAAATTTTAAAATGATTGATAATCACTCGCAAACCGTCACTCATGCATGTACGAAAGCTTTAAAAAACTAATGAATAAAACTATGTGAATTTATGACTTAAAGTAAATCGTAAAAGTTATATTAATTCTTTTAGAGATAAAATATTTTGCAAAACGACGACATATTCCGAAATCGTTCTAAATCACCATAACTGCGTTTGAAAAAATAAATGAAATTTCTAGTTGAAATTGTTAAGATTCCGTCTTTTGTGTAAAGTAAGGGAATTTTCCGTTCAGCAAAACTCTTCGTTGATATTTTTGATACTGGATTACAAATAGTGTCAGATTGCCCTTGAATACTTCGCAAGTTTGAGGGGGTTGCAAGTGATTGGTAATAAATTTGGATTCCGCTCTTCAAAAGATATTTATAATCGTATTTACCGCCAAAATGATTTTTTGATATTCATTCTAATGCAGATGGTCATACTTATAGATTCACCCAAATATGAAAACGCATTTTCGAAGGTCAGCAATTAATACGCCTAAGATCAAAGAAAAAAATTATATAATAAGGTACCTCATTAAAGAGCGTCCAAATTAAATACTAAGCTGCTAGTTACATACGTACTTAACCTTTTCAAACGTTTAGTAAAGGTAAAAGTGCAAGTTTGACAAGTCTTTTGACTTCCCCGAAAATAATTGAAAACGTTTCTGCTCAAAATAAAGAAATCATATTTCGCTTTATTCTGTTCTGTGATATTAAATAGTATGGGAAATTTATTGGATATCAGCAGTCTCAGATTTAGTCCGACTTCTGCCAGTGTCCCTCAATATAAGATTGAACTGGCAGTGTTTGATCGTTTTTTGATTTCCCAAGAAACGAGTGATACATTTCCTGTTGAAAATGAAAGAACTCACATTTCGCTTTATCTTGAAGCGTTTTTGCTACATTTATTTTGTATTAATCTACCTTACTAAGACTGCGTGTTGAAATTTCGGATAAGCAAAAACTATATTATACAGAAAGTATCTTATCAATGCTTCCAATTTGACGTAGGTTGATCTGAGCATCCATCTCCCCAGTACCTCGTACGTATTTTGTTTACGCTCCCACTTTTTGGCGCAGTAAAACAATAATACATGGTAACCAAGTGTATTCCTGTGTTTTATGGGAAAAACGTCAGCAATTTGCACAAAACACTTTCTAAAGTTGAATAACTTTGCTTGTTTTGGAAAACATTTGATGCCTTACACTTGTCTTCACCTGACTTTCATTGAATTACGATCAAAATTTCCGGTTCTAAAAGGGCTTTTTTATTTAAAAAAAATGTCTTGCTTATATTAATGTTCTTTTATAACACCATTCAGGAAAACCATGGACTTTTTCTGTGATAGTAAATAGCATGCGAAATTTCTTGGATGTCTGGCGACCTCTGATTTCGTCGAAATCCTGCCCCTTTTCTCTCAATATATAAGATTGAACATGTAGTGTTCTGTAGTCAAGGGCATCAAATCCACTCAACAAACCGAAATAACGTGACCAAATGTATGCTAAACTACTAACTCAAATTACGATCACACATTGCCTGAGCAAGGTCATATACTGTATAAGATTTGATAAAGAAGTTATGTGCTATCAAATAAATACAGGACAAAATACTTTAATGCATGCATTCTCGAAATATATTGGAATTTATGTGGGTATTGAAAATAACTGGGGAAAATAACTATTACTTAAACCGTCATTTTTATTGACCTTAGTTTTTGTAGGTAACACAAAAGAAGCTTGTTAAAAAACCGACATCTTGAAGTGAGTTAACTATCTTACAATTATGCTGAAGGTTAATCGACAACAAATTTCAGAATTTAGGTCAACATTACATGACATTTTGGAGCCCAGCAATGTCCAAAACACCAAAGTGCTATTCAGTTCATTTCAGTTTTAGCGCTGAAAAGCTGTTGACGAGGAAGTTGGGAGAAGTGCCTCCGAAAAAGCTCTGATACATCAAAGTTTGCTTTACACCTCGTCAGGCTGAAGGGTGCAAACAATGAGCTAAGCAGGTAAAGTCCCGGTTTTCAGGTCACGGCAAGGGGGATAAGAATTTCCATAAACGAGGCCTCCTGTATCGCGTTCCCCTCTGAGGAGGCACGTTTGTTAGGGCATTTCAACTTCCCGTCCATCCGCTTCTCTCTCCACGAAATTAAAGGCTTGTGCGGAAAGAGTTAAATTTTAGGGCGGTCCGTACAGAATCTAAGTCCTCGGTGGTCAGGGGTTCAGACACGCGCGTCTGCCCCCTACTCAGATGACGCGAATGAGTCACTGGCCGCAGGATTAGTTGATTGGTCGAAAGCAGTCGGTAGGCGTTTATACTTGGCTGGCCTAGAGCAGCTCGAGAATTGTGATCAAGTGACCAGCGGTGCAAGGTCCTTGAAATCCTGTCACCTCACGCCCACTACGCGACCTCGTCCACTCATACGTGGGCTGACCAGTCACGGCTCGCTTTGTTACCTTCGCCTGCCTTTGTAAGATGCAATTTGTGCATGGATTGCTACACCTGTCTCCGACTTCTACCTGTTATACGCAGGCCAGACACACGACATGGAGTTTTATCTACAGATAATATGACAGTGTCTTCGGGACGAAATAAAAGGTCCTATCCGAGTTTCATTAGGGGGTGGGGAGAAGGTTTTCTGACGCAATCTACCTGAAATTGACCGCAGAATAAAACAAAGTACACCTTGTGAGTTTCAGCATGAGGCAGGAGGCAGAGAACAGTGCAGGATGGCTCACTGTCGTATGCAGCTGAATAAACCACAATGGGTTTTAACTTCCACAGACACCCACACCGATTGCTTCAAAAAAAGCTATCAAAATCAGCAAAATAAACATATTTTTTAACAATATCAAGAGTTTTCCCAGCTAACAAATATATTACGCGATATGTATTTAACTGGAAACGGGAAAAGCATTCATGGAATGGCGCACAATCGAGAAGAGCGCTCAATATGAAAGCCAAAATGAACTGCAGGAATTCCATCATTCATCGTTTTCTCTGCAATGATCTCAATCATGTCCCCTCGCAGGATACCCTTTATTGCTCAGATAACAAAAACAATCCTTGAAAAAATCTCATAAAATGCCACGAGAAAGGAGAAAAAAGTAATAGTTTCTAGCCCCTGGAGTTAGTTATTAATGCTGAGTTTTCACTTCCTTCAAGGGGCGGTGGGAAAATTAATGGATGAAATCATTAATTATCAGGGATAAACTAATTTGAAAACATCCAGTTTACCCTGAACTCTAACCAATTTACTGTGTGAAAAATGTCTGTTCTTACTGAAGAGCAGAAAATAAGGTCTTGATTTGAAGACGTCTGCCTGGTCTGTTAAAGCCTTTACATATTACCCGGGAAATACAGGAGGTTTTCATTAGTGGTTTTTTAATATTTACAAACGGACAATGGCCGGAATTTAAACGGCAGATGATGGGGCCTAGGAAATACCATTTTTGTACCTAGGGCAGTGAGTTCAAACGCTCCATTTTCCCGCGACTAAAATTTTACTTCTTCTCCAGTAGTGGCCATTTCGGACAGTGTGGAGGAATGCTTTCATAGTGTCGCGTGATACCTGCTTGAAAAAGCTACTTTCCCAAGTGTAGGCGTGGCCGCGGGGGCATACAACTGAAATAACTTTCTTTCAAGGACGGTGATTGAAGGTCGAGTTGTGATTGGTTTGTGGATTAGCTGGGAGAAAATGGTCGATACAAAATACTTAGTTGAACGCAGAAACTTAGGGTTCATTTCTTGAACTATCTTTAGCATTACTTAAGGATTAAGATAAGTTAATGGGTTCAGATGACATCAGAATTCAGAGGCACACTTACTCCTGGAAGGGCGAAACACCAAATGAATACATTTAAGCCCGCGTTATCAGTGAAATTGTGCATTATTATTTCGTAGCTGGAAAATACTTCTCTTCTGAAACTTCAATTACAGTTTCCACTGTAAAGTGGAAAATTTTGGAAAGAAAATGACTCTGAAAGTACTTTAAACAGAAGATCTCCTGGATATGGCAATGGAATTTACAGTCTCTCACCCATCTAACAGAAAACATTAGAAAGAAATGCTTGTAAGTAGCATGCAACTGTAAAGTTTTGCTCTAAAATGGGCTATACATTTCTCCGGTTTCATAGAGAGAAAAAACCATTTAATGTTCGGCCTTAGCGCTAAGAAACCTTTTTCCTCAACACACCCTTATTATGTGTAGTAAACTTACGCTTTGCTGTAAAATACTCTGCCTGGTTTATTTGAAATAAACACCATCATGGAAGTGGATACTCTGAGATTGAAATGCTGTGACTTCAGTATAAAATTATGCATGGTTGTCAAAACAATCAGAAATCAGCATTAACGACAAAGACAAGGGAGACTGGAATGACAATTTCTGGGTTATTAGCTGTCGTCAGCCAGTCATACCCAACCCTAGGTGATGTAGCACCCTAGGTACGAGCCCCGGACCTGTTGATAAGAAGTCCAACTCCCTAAACCTTGAGCCGCGGGCTCGTTGTCTTGCCGGTTTAGATCGGGAATATGGTCATTCGTTGATGACCGCTCACCGATCGCTAACTGAACTCTCTCGATGATTAGGGCGTTGAACTTCGGATCAAAAAGTCGCGGGCTCCAGCTTCGGGTGGTGCACAAATGGGGGTTGGTTATGACTGGTTGATGACGGCTAACGAGGCAGAAATGGCCACTCAAGTCACCGTCGTCTTTGCCGTCAATGTTTATCTACCTACACTGCTAGCCAATATGCCGCTACTGTCAGGGCTCGAGAGTGAGCCCCAAAGCAGAACGAGACGGTGAGCATTCATCAATGAATAAAAAGCAAAAATTTTGCCTTTAGGATGGCTGCCTTTTTAGGGATGTGTTAGCCGCAATTTCACAGGCTCCAAGAAAGAGAAATAAACTCTAAGGTCTGAAGCTTATCTGTCCTAACATGGGAATGAAGGGTCATGATCGGAAGTATGGCCCCACTGAGTCTTATTTTTAAAAAAAATACCTACTAATGTCATTTGAGTAGGGATTAATTATTGCACCTTCACCCACTCACCATCATGTCTCACGCAAGTATTAACATTATAGTTAGCGTTCGGCTTAGGATTAGGCTTAGTGTCAGGTTTAGAGGTTAGAATTAGAGTTTGGTGTTCGGGCTAGGGTAAGAGAGCTGTCGTTAGGATTATGGGTTAGATTTCGAGGTTTAGGGTTATGGATCAGTTTGCCCGGTTTTAATTTTCCGCTTAAAGCTCCTAACGTCCAATGGTTCAAATTGCGCGCTCGAAGTTTAGCTTTTATTGGTGTATTTAAACAAGCCACCGGCGTATATGATTTTTTTTAAATTATAACTTCCGCATATAGGCCTCCATCCTGTGTACTTACCTCTCCCATAAAGGCCCTCCAATTCCCCTTATAAAAGCAGTTCTTGCCTCTCATGGCCTGAGTGTGGCTAAACATTGTCACCAAATGAAGACGAGTATTCATATTCGCAATCGCTACTTATCACGAGAACCATGGTATTTGAGAGTGCAATTTTTCCTGAGGACGACACTTTTGTGGTCGGCATGACAACATCTACGAGATCACGACCAATAGTTTCCAGCACGCTCGGGACACGAGGATTATCTTTGAGGCAAACTTTCTAGGGGGAAATAACAGTAGTCTAAATCAATCAATCATTCCTTCTCCTCTGCTGCTGCTGCATGACGCAGCAATGAGTGGTTCAGCTCCTCAGTGGGTCCCCCCAGCCTTCTATATGGGGTTTCCGGTATACGGACTCCAGAAATAAATCAGGGAAATAATAGCTGTTATAATTAACTGCAGGACATGGAGTGAGGTGATCCAAACATGACATTTTATGGTCAGACCCGAACTCCAGTTATTCGCCAGCATCGATATAAAAAGAGACGACCGTTAGATGAGAAATTCCAATAATCCATGACCAAAAACGGAGGGCCAAGCTGTGCCCCTAAAGCCACAATGCAGTAGGGTTAACAACCCCGCATTCATGACAAATGTTTCTACTTGGTGCGAGAACTTTTGTTTGAAACACGATAGCTGGACCCCCGGAGAACATTGCGAGCATGGCCAACTGTCTTAAGTGAATCGTGTTAAAGAGGGATTTTATGAGACAGTGAACCCGCGGGATTTAAGGGAAACAGAGAAGCATTCCTCCTAAATTGGGAACGTAAACCTGAACCGAAAGGTGTCTAAAGAACGGACGATTTACGCGGGAAAATGAAATCAGGAGCAGGTAATACGGAGACAATGCTCTCAGTGGATCCGACGGTTGTGCTTCTACCGAACACTTTGTACTCACTCGAGACTTAAACATTCATGCTATCGCCACCGGTTTGTGTTACTGCTCCAGTAATTGCTCTGAAAGCTGGTTCAAATACTCAAACGTTTGCGTTCCCCATAAAACAGGCTACCTGGCGCGCGTGAAGTTGAGAGTGTGGGGATCGCTGTATTTGCTCGAATACGGGGACTTAAGTAAAGGTAGTTGGAATATTTTTGAGCTCATTAGCCCTCATCAGCCGGTCTCCCTGGTCTTTTCCGGCAATGTTCCTCTGCTATGATACAAGCCACTGTGCGGTTGCTGGCAGAACTCGAGAGTAAGTTTCAAGGCAGAACAGGATTAGTGAGTTCAGTTAGCGATTGGTGAGCATTCATCAACGAAGGGACCCAAGTATTTGGGGACTTACACGATCATCACCTTACGATAAAAACCTTGACACCATAGAAGTAAATGGTTTGGCCAGGTTCCGTCTGGTTGACTGCAACTTCTGAGTTGGCTGCTGGGGGTTTAGTTATCCTCTTCTCGTCGCTTCGTGCGCAAAATTGTTGCAACCAGTAAAAGAGTTCAAGGAATTCTACCCATTACCACACTCTAGATGGTTGCTTGTGGCTTGCGAGCGACTCCGCATCGAGTGGCGTGAAGGAGGGGATGAGTTTTTGCACAATTTCTATGACAATGCTTACATTCATCGCGGTTGGGAATATATCATTAGAACTCTGACTGAGATTAACGTCATCATTCGGATGCACGAGGGTCTTGTCACCCCTCTGCCCACCGAGAATCTCATTGGCGCGGTTAGCAATCACCTCATTAACGTTCATATTTGTCTGAGTGACTGAAGTGACGCCTGTCCAGAGATGAATAGCCTCGTGCTGCTGGAGTTCATGGCTCGTCCATTTTTACAATTTTGAATGAAGATGTGTGCATGGTAGGTTCTTCTGAACACCCATTGAAGGCATTGTACTGCGTCAAAATCGTCTTCCCTTTCATTGCAATTAAGTTCAACGTACCAGAGGAACACGAAAGTGCAACCGTTTTGCCACTGAGTGGTTGATATTGTCGCAATTCAGTACCTGCATCCTACTTTTTGTTCTCCTGAGCACTGGTCACTGGATCACTGCTGCATTGGCCACGAGGAGGATCGCTCGGTTGCCCTTCTCCCTCATTGAGAGTCCCATATTGAGGGAACTTCTACTGAAGTTCTCCTTTTATTTCATTCGATGAAAATGGAGCTATAATCAACAGAAATAGTTTGCATCGTTAAAAGGACAATGACGCTAACCCTTGCAATAACACTTCGTTTATTGATCCAGAATGTATTGAAATTGTAGTGGTCTACGCAGCGTGACAACAGCGACCGAAACTGCCTGGCATGTACCGCGGGTGACTCAGTTCGCCGTCACCCTGACGCCAATCGATATTTTTCTGTTCACTGATTGGCCACTGCCGGGCAGAGCTCAGTCACATGCACACACCTCGCTCCGGCCCACTGAAGCAACTGCTGTTGCTCGATTTCTAGTCACTGCCAGAAAACGTTGTCCAATTAACTCTGACCCCCATCCAACATCCCCAGACTTCCTTTGGCAAAACAGCCCCTGTCCACGCTTGCACTTCTACCTACCCACCTGTTTGTCCTTTGCTCTATTTATAGCTTCTGTTGTTAAATTCGAAGTTCGTTTTGGGATAGAAGGACGACGATCTAATATGTTAGTCCTTAGTTTTTATTATAATCATAACTTCATTTTCTGTTTTCCTCCCGTTTACCTGCCCCCTTATTTGCATTTTTCATATGGCGCACCCAGTTCTGCACCTCATTCGAGTACTGCAATTAACTTATGCTCGAAGTATTCTCAATGCCTTCCACAGGCTGCGTTAATGGCCGCACTTTACTGCAAAAATTTATATTCTTACCCTTCCCGTTTTACCGGTGTCTCTGTGCTCTATTTTCTCAATAGGCTCGTTTATTAGATCCTGGTTGATGAAAAACCCGGTTGCTTCTTGATTGAATTAAGGGCCTAGATCGTATTTTGTGGGTAACGGAAACTCAGGTCTAGTGGTTTGCTTTATGCTCGACGGTGGAAAGGTGCGCAATTTGCGAATGTTTCACACCAGAACAATTATCCTTTTCACACCGAGGTCAAAGCAACAGGATTCTACCGAAGCTTGTGTGGGTGCAAGCGGTTATGCAGTCGACGCAAGGCAATGCATACACCTTATATTACCAGCTGTATTGCCCCATCCGTAAAATCCCTATTGCCCTATTCTCTAAATCACCGCTGTCTTTGCGATGAGAGTAGATGGCCCAGAGGGTCGTTCGGTTGCCCTACTCCCCCGCTGTAGTATTCATTTGATTTCGATCGATGAAGATGGAGCACAGACTGAACCCAGAATTTTAGTCTGCGTTAATTGAAGTGCTGTGGCCCTAGCCGTTGGACAACCGCCTTGTTATCAACCCCGGGATCGAGGAATCTGTGGGCGTCTTGTCCTTGCGAGGCAAGTGACCCAAACCCCTTGGCCAACGCACTGCTTTTACCGCGACTTGCTCACCCCTTGGGTTACCAACACTGTGATGCCAATCGATATTTTGCTGTTCAGTGATTGGCCACTGCTGGATAAGTTTCCGGTGCACGCCTGCACCTCGCGCTGGAGTTAACGCCAACGGTTGTTACTCTACCTACTGAAACAAGTGCTGTCACTGGCTTCCAAGCTACGGCGAAACGAGTGTCTGGACTTTTAGCCAATACCTGTGCTGTCAGTATGGCGTCCCTTTTAACCCGTAAGCTGAAGATCCATTGAACGAAAATTGTGGGCCGTAGAAAGGCGCCAAGTAGTGCAGCAAGAATGAGCTTCTGTGTGGACTACGGAGACTGCAGTTGTGCAGAATGTTAATGTAAATAAAATACTGGGGATTGTTTGCTGTTTTTAACGCTACAGTAATCACGTTCCTTGTCGGATTTTCAGGAGAAGATGAAATAAACTAGTAGAAATAGTTTTTTTTTCTTTTTAAAAACTCACTTACAGTCAGAGTCATGACATACAACCGGGTTTAGGTCTGCGCTCGGTCCTGTCCGTTAAGGTGATAGGAGCGTGGATGAATAAGCTTCACATGAGGGTCACTCAGCTGTCTTTGACGATTGGTTGATAGCAGAGTCAGCGGGCGCCTGTGATTGGCTGTGTCAGAGGCTGCATGCAGGTCTGGCAAACGCTCAGGAACCATGATCACATGATTCCTGGCGCACCTTGGATGCCAGCCGCGAAAAGTTGATACGCACTTAAGATGCTGAAGTTTCTGTTACTTCCACCTGGTGCACTTTCTGATGATGGCTTTGGGGGATGGCTCCGAAACGCCCAGCCAAGAAATGGCCTTGGCTTCACACTGGGTCTCCTTCTTCCCACGTATCTCACCGAAACCGTTTTTTTCTTCTTGAAGACCTGCAGACTAAGGGACGCGGCCTGAAATCCTGTCACGAGAGTAGAAGCAGACCGTCAGCCTATGCGGCTATAACGTTGAGCTGCAGACGACGTATTTCCGATTTGTGAGATTAGCCGGCTGTAACGGCAGTTTCAGAAGTGCTAGGTCCAATTAAGGGACTGAATTCCTTCTAAACAATTTTGGCAGACATACTTCAGTTCTCAATGAAAGCAGTTTTCTTATGGACACAGGCATCTCTTCCAGTCCCGAACCCATTGTGGCGCCAGAGGATGCTGGAGGCTTTGTAGCCCATATACAAGTCGGTAAAACGTTTTTAAATTTCGATGTAGAAGAGCTCTTTAGAAGAGAAAACGCCGTTTATGGTTTTCAGGAGGAAAAAAAGCACATGACTGCAAAATTTAAATACTGGAATGGACTGGTTTGCGCTGGAGGCCTGAAATAAAACATTTATCTTTGATACATTAGTCCTGTATGTTAGCAGACCACATAATCACAGACAAAAAAGGTTTTGCAGCTTCCGGTTTGTGCAAAGTAGGTGTTGAAGGTGGGTAATCGAGTCTGTAAGTCAAATGCGAATGGCTCGGATGAGATGTAGGTGGTCATAAGCACTTTTGATGGAGGGTAAACGGACAGATGACCTTCAAAAGTCATGCCCGCATAACAAGATCCGCAGATGTCCCCCGGGGAAGGCACACGAAAGCACGACGTATAAAGATGAGCAGCGAACAATGCGAGCTCCTGAGTAGATGAAACAATTAAACGGGTCAGAGGAGCTTCGGCAAACCCTTGCATCTCCGGTCACGGTGCAGATATAGGTCTTGGGGTGTATTGATTTGTCATGAGCGCAAAAAATATGATACCGCTAAGTTGAAGACACCCGTTGCAGTAAACAAGAGCACATTCCAAAAACTTGGGAATATATAAAATAACATTTTAAGCGATATATCGCACCCAAAAGGGGGTAGGAAGTCTTCGATGGTTTTCATTAAACAAGCACAACGTAGCAGACGGGGAAGTGAATTGAAGAGCTGGGCGATTGGTCTGTTACAGCTCGGTGATGATGCAATGATAAATAGAAACCTGTCCTGGAAAAAGATTTATTTTTAAATTGGATCCTCCTAGGTTCACCGTAAAAACTTTGTTATCTCATTTCCAGCAGCAACGTGCTTAGACATCCCTCTATTTTAGCCTCTCATGATGGATTCGAGCATAGAGCAGAAACTTCATTCGAATAAAGTTCTTATTTCGGTGATTCAATTTTCTTCTTTATTAATTTCTGGAATTTCCATGTTCGATTGTATCAGTAATGTCTACATAAAATAGGTGGGCAGCTCATATTATTGCATTAAAAGCACGGTGCTTGATCGCGAAGCAAGACCACAAAACAGATAAAAGAGTCAAATGAATTTCAACAGACCCTCACATCTCCAGTCGCGGTGCCGACAGTGGTCTCGTGGTGCATCCATGCGTCATGAAACCACATGACCTGTGGGACAACGACAGTTTTGAATAAATTAGCATGTGGAGAGGCGAAGTAGTCATGTTCTCGACGTATGGAGGGTTTAAGCACGCCAGCTAGCATATTGTGTGGTTCCGTATGTTATTCGCGTAACAGCAAAAATTAACACTGGCTTGTAATTTTTTTCCTTATTTAAATCAAGAGATAGAATCAAAGATAATGAGGTACTGAGGAGGCAAAGACTTACACATTTGAGAAAGCTGGATTAACGAATTGTTTGAATTTTAACTAATACGTGTTAAGATGGGTGTTGACGTACACAAAGAGACGAGAACTCGTCACAACCACGGTCAACTTGATCCAAAGTTTCGCTGTCTGCGTTCTTGACCTACAAAATGCAAAACACTGGGAGTCATCCTGGAGGCATTCGAAATTCACAGACAAAAAAATAATAGCCAAAAAATTTCTGCAAGAACGAAAAATGAGTGTAAATTCTTCACTTTTAATGCAACGGTAGATTAAAAAAATTAAAAAGAGCCAACACCATGTTCCCTAATACAAATATTTTTTTCATAAGCAATTTGTAAATTACACAACCTAAATTATAGAGTTAGGCGTTAATAATATCGCTTGATTACTGTAATTAAATTTTAGATGAAACGCCATTGTGCGAAGGCTCAACGGGGAGTTCAAAAATTAAACAAATCTATGCCCATATACTTTTGCATATTTAGTTTCGAATATTAAGTGTGGGAAAATATCGTGTGTGGCACGCGTAGATGAGCATTTAATAGTCGTTAGTCACGGCAAACGTGCCCATCTCCCATCTTCTTAGAATTGTCTAGATATCGACGTTATCATGAGGGAAAAAAGAAAGAGTGCGGTTGAAGAAATGAAAGTCAGCCACTGCGTATGTTCCACAGCGATCGTCGTCCATCACGAAAGATGAAATTTCCTGAAGTTGCAAGAATGGTAAGAGGTAGGTAAATGCTCTCGTTTACAGCACGAAATGTGCGTGTCACGTGCCGCAACTGGACCAATGAGACCACCGTTGCGTCAAGTGATGAGATAACGAGCCGTTGTTGCAATACTGGTGCGTTTTCCCCAATGCTCAATAAACAGTGGGTCTGAGTTCGAGTCCCGGATAATCTTACTCTTAAGTTTAATTATGGGCAGTGGGGTTCCATGGTAGTTCGGTTCTTCTTTGGGAAGTAGCGTCACGTTGCACCTTTGAGTTCAAACTATATCCAGTTCAGACAGTCGCATAGTAATCAGTCAGTTTTAAAAAACTGTAGCTACATCGGTGTACGCACATATAGCAAATGATCACTGGAAGAAGAACGTTTTCCACTTGTTGTTTCGGATTTAAACTTGGACCCATCTTCAGAGGCATTATTGGATACGGGTCACAATTAGTATTGCCACTCGGAAACGTGAGGACAACGAACACTTGACTGAGTGGTTAAAACGTTGGAGTTTCTTAACCTATTGCATTTGAGTCTCAGGTGCACCCAATTAGGGCTAACTAACGTGGGCTAATAAGTCGGAAATAACCATGCCAGTCTATCTTGGATGTGTCAGTCATTTACTTTAGCTCATCATCCTAGCCACTTTGTGGCTACCTACGGAGGCCTAGATCGAGCCAAAACAAAAGGATTAGCGTGTTCCTTAACCCGATTTGTGAACGTAAATCAAACAACATATTGCCGATCATAACAGATATAACAACGAGCTTGTGGCTCAGTGTTTAAAGCATTCGACTTTCTAACGCTCAAAAACAGAAGAATGCCGGTTGAATTCTAAGGTGCTCCAGATCTGGGTTGACGATGGCAAATGACCTCGAAGGAAACCGGAATGACCAATTCTGGCTTACTAAGTATCCTCAGTTAGTTATTATTAAGTTCCAGTCTTTAATGACCTTGGATCTGAACTCAAACTGGGTAATGATCGGTATGTGGCACTCTTCCTTTTTGCTCAGTCCTCATCGCGTGTCCCCTAAGCTTTGCCACTCGAATTAACGTCTAGCGCAGGCTTAGAGTTGGATGTTGGCGTAAGTGTTAGGGCTAGTGACTCAGGTTAGGCTATAGTTTAGGGTTAGGCACTTTCACTTGTATTTTCGGTTGCTTCGATTACGGGTGTCCGATCTAACAATATGTTCCTTTTACTTTGTCCTTCAATGTGATTAGCCATCAAGGGCTGAGATAAGGTCATGAGGGATATTTTAGCCAATACCCTCAGTTTTCACTTTTCATCCCATTTAAAGCTCATAAAGTCCAGAATTTAGACGTTTTAACTCGCGTTTTAGAGTTGGTTGGTGTAAATTTTCTACAAGTAATTTTTTTACTTTGGTTCTACAAACCGGCTACATGTCAGTAACACTTGCTGTTCCTTTCGTGAGTGGGCCGCATAAGCGCTCATTGCCCAAATGCCATAGTCCCCGAGCATTCAGTTCCATTGGTGTGGCAGGGAATGTTAACCACCGTAGGAGTGTTAACTATCGATCAGTTTACGAGCCGTGCTAGTCCGTTATCCCTTGGATCTCAGTTTAGAGATTTAAAAGGCAGCTACATAGTACTCATTTGTGAAGTCGAATTGGGTGCCCTCAAGGGTGGACAAGAGAAACTGCGATGGCCATAATCGGTGAACAGCTAGGCATAAACTGATTCAGGGTTGGATAACCGGGAATCATTTAAGGCCCACCTAAACATAATGATCAATTCCAATCGCGAACTTAAGAAAACTGACCCATAGTTTCATTTAGGTCGCTAAAATTCACTTTTATTGGCAGAAGGATTCGGGTTCGAATCTTGAATTATACAAACAACTAGGATTCAAGCATTTCCAGTTTCGAGCTTGTATTTTTAGTAAACAGAATAAGAAGCATTTGATTATTCGGTGCAAATTACAAAATCATTCACAAACAGTCATGGACTATGTCAGTTTCATCAGTAAATCAAAGCTGGCTTTCCTATCCCTATGGAATCACTACCCAATGTAAATTTACTTCAAAGTAAAAGGGGTTTAAACTATTATTGAAACTCATTTTCATTCCTGAGAAGTCCGCTTTGGAATTCACCGGCTTTTGGAAGAGCTCGATTAATTTTTGTGCGACCAGAATTTAAAAAATTAGCGTTAAGTTGATGTACCGTTTCGATGATAATTTTTCAGTAATAACAGCTACAATCGGTTTGTTCAATTAGGGCTCCCTAAGGCAATTCGTTTTGCCAGGAGAAAATACAGTTTTACAAAACTAATTTTTTTAAAGCTTGGTGCATAAGATGTTGACGCAAATCTGTCCATGCAAAATACTGCAGTTTTGACTTTCCTGCACTTTTACGACTGACCGTCTTTGATGTCATTCAGTTTGGGAAATTGACCTCATTTCGGCCGGTTAAAACCTGTTACAACAACCAATAGAAATGATTCATTATGGCATTACAGAAAAACAAGCTCCGTTTATTTTAAACAAAAGAATTCAGCAAGAAATTATTTTTGAACTGAAAGGGAATTAAAGAGGGAATTTACTTTAACAGGGAAGGTAAAAAGTCGAGATGACTTAGACGGGTGTTTAAGCTACAATGAATAAGGAGCCTTTAAGGTAGTTTTTTTTGGCCAACGCACTTAACTTATTGGGCCAATTACGCATGAGAACTCTCGCTCATTCGCATAGATTGTCGGTAAATTCAGTGAGACAAGTTTGCCAGGCACCAAACCTGAATTCGGCGATCGATTAGTTGATTCGGCCCTGTGGCACTGCTTTCCGTCGTTGTATAATATACTAATTATTAACTTTAGTACTAATAAACCCAAATCGTACCTCGGGGTTTTCATGTAGGACCTGGATGTTACCTTACAGAATAGGACCTTGTTCTTACCCAGTATAATCCAGATATCCACACTTAAATAGTTTCTTCTGGAAACGTGACTGTGAGACAATAACCAGACAATAAAAAGCAATAAAGGCAATAAAAAGCCTATCAGTTGCGTTTAGACGATAATCGACGGAAAGTGTGTTTTTATAGGTACAGTAGAGGACCTAGCTCATGCATTGTGTGATTGAAATTTGTGTGAGAAGTTGGGCCTTTGAGTGGATTTGATGCTCAGTAAACCTTTGAATAAAGAACATCGCATGTTTAATGTCATATATTAAAGGAAAACTGATGGAATTTGGGTGAAATAGGGGGTTGTCTGACAAACAAGACAAAGTCCAAAGGTTTTATGAAGTGGGCTATAAAAGAAGATGAATATAAAACAAGAAATCTTTCAAATAAATCCCACTTGGAACCAGAAAAATTTGATCTTACTTCAAGGAAAATCAGGTGAAGGTAAGTGTGAGGAATAGAATTGCTTTCCAGCAACAAATGAAGAATTCGGTTTTAAAAACCTGTTTGCAAATTTCTAACATTTTTTGGCATACAATGCAGTATTTTGTTTTTTCTACATCGAAACGTGTGACCATAAACAAAATACGTACAAGATATTGTGAAGATGGATGTCAAAAACAATCTATGATAAATTGGAAGCATGCGATAGTATACTTTTTCTATAATATAGCTTCTGCTAATACTTAATTCAGAAATGCAATGGGCAGAAGATTAGACATAATCACTAAATCTTAGTATATATATACTACACTAAACTACGAAAATCAGCTTGTACACCCTAAGCATAGGGTTGGCTATTTGGATAAAAAAGAAGTTGTAAACAAGATTCCACGTAACAGCTGCAATGTGGTGTATTGTGGCCAGACAGGAAAGTCAGTCTCCATGCGCATACACGAACAGCAAATGGCAGTAAGAAGGTGAGACAACTTGTCTCAAGTTCCCACGCATACGCTGGAAACTGGGCACAAATTAGCCTGGAAAAAAACCCACATTGTTGCCTCCTCTCCATCAAAGAGAGGCCAAGAATTTTCGGAGGCCATTTACTCAGGTAACTCATGCATTACCCAACATGTTGAATATAACCCTGTGTACGGCAACCTAAACTAAAGATGGAAGAGGCAACAGCCAATCCACATGAGAATTCACACCAAAATGACATCCATTGGCAGAAACGATTAGCAATATCGATTTTTGGCACGTTTTAAATTTTAACTGTTTCGCACACTTACTTCACGTCTGATGACGACCTGGGGAACCAGGGTCAAAAATTTACCTGACAAATTTTTTTATTGTTTCCCAAAGAACTTCTTTGTTTCGAATTATACTTCTTGGTTAGCCAATTTTCCAATTGATATATATATATATATATAAAGTGTGTATTTTCAGTCTTAGAATGGAGCAGTAAAGTAAAAAAATGTGGCAGTAAACGTTCCAATATTAAGAGAAAAGTAAGTTTTTCGTATTCTGCAGGTAAAATGTGCACCTTTCGTTCGGGGAAGTTCATAAAAGATCAAACGTCCACAATTTCATGTTGACTAAACTTTGAAAAAAGGTAGAATTCGCATATATTCGTCAGTAAAATAGCTTATTATTGAATAAAAGTGCTTTTTAAGGACATAATTTATTAGCAAAAGTTTTAATTGATTTAAGAACTGTTTATTGTTGAATTTTGTTTTAGACGTTCATTGTTCTCAATACTGAATTTTTATTTTTGGGTAAATCTAAAACTATGACACAAACGGGAACCTACATTACAAAAAAATCCGAAAGCTGTCTACTTTGGTAGATGTTTTAAAGCAATATCTTATTTATAAAGTTTTGATAAACACTTACAACAGGATGTAAATTTATTGCCCATCAATTCAAAATTGTGAAAATCGTGAAGTATTCACCAGTATTTCAAGGACTACCTGATATTTCTTGTATCCTTATATCAAAAATATCAAGACGAGATTTGACGATAGGAAAGTTCTCTTAGTGTACACAGAATGCTATGCTAACGATTCCAGCTAACAATTTTATTTTTATTTACTTAGTAAAGTTTCAGCTATTCTTCATTTTACAGAATTTGCCAGTTTAATTTTTTAATCCAAACAAAATGATATTATTTTTCATACTTCCTTTAAATAAATAATTCCCTTTAGGTTATTTAATATTATTTTAAAGTTTCTACGTGGTATGGTGCTAGTTTGTGAGTGGCTAGCAGTCACTCGCAACTTTCGGCATTGTGAATGAGTAAGGTTCTCTTTATGTAGCCGCACTGCATGAAAGAAAAATTCTCTGATTAGGGGATAAGTGCCTTGGCCGAGCTTCAGGCCTCAGACTTGTAGGTTGCCCATTGCAGAGGACTTGATAAAAGTTGAGCGTAGATGAGCTCTTTTATGTTCCGATAAAATATCACCTCTTTTTGTTTGATTGTTTGAAGGTCTACCAACGTGGAAAATTGGATAGATCCAGGCTGATAATTTGAGGTTTAGATAAATAATGACATTTTGGAGTAGCTTAGTCGGCTCTATCCATCGGGAAAACGGTAACTGCGCTTCATCGAACAGAAAAAGATGTGGCAAGCCGTGGCCTCTTTGTCGGCCTCCGGTTGGTCAATTTTTGCTCGTTTGCTTTGAGGGAGGTCTGGCGGGCATTTTTAAGCTGCGTGCTCGAGGAGAGAGGGGTTGGTTGAGCCTCTGTCGGTGTTGGTCGGTTGGACGTCTCTTTTGCTCCGTCGAGTGTCTTGAGTTCTGTGCGGCTGTATTGCGCTGCGCGTTCTGTACGTAATGACCCCAGACGACAGGACGGTTGAGGTGCCTGTTGGCATCTGCATATCATGCTTCAAGTGTTAGTCGGATCAAAGGCCGCAAGCGCGACCAGCTTCTCCGAATTTTCCTTCGAGGTGGTAAAATATCTACCAAATGGCCTCCAAAAGGACAGAGAAAGCGAACGGAAAAATCGATCAGCCTGAGGCCGGCAAGCAGATCACTGCAATTTACTACTTATTAACCCAAAATCAAGTGTTAGTAAGATCAAAGGCCGCAAGCGCGACCAGCTTCTCCGAATTTTCCATCGAGGTGGTGAAATATCTACCAAACGGCCTCCAAAAGGACAGAGAAAGCGAGCGGAAAATCGATCGGCCTGAGGCCGGCAAGCAGATCACTGCAATTTACTACTTATTAACCCCAAATCAAGTGTTAGTCGGATCAAAGGCCGCAAGCGCGACCAGCTTCTCCGAATTTTCCATCGAGGTGGTGAAATATCTACCAAACGGCCTCCAAAAGGACAGAGAAAGCGAGCGGAAAATCGATCGGCCTGAGGCCGGCAAGCAGATCACTGCAATTTACTACTTATAAACCCGAAATCAAGTGTTAGTCGGATCAAAGGCCGCAAGCGCGACCAGCTTCTCCGAATTTTCCATCGAGGTGGTGAAATATCTACCAAACGGCCTCCAAATGGACAGAGAAAGCGAACGGAAAATCAATCGGTCTAAGGCCGGCAAGCAGATCACTGCAATTTACTACTTATAAACCCAAAATCAAGTGTTAGTCGGATCAAAGGCCGCAAGCGTGACCAGCTTCTCCGAATTTTCCATCGAGGTGGTAAAATATCTACCAAATGGCCTCCAAAAGGACAGAGAAAGCGAACGGAAAATCGATCGGCCTGAGGCCGGCAAGCAGATCACTGCAATTTACTACTTATTAACCCCAAATCAAGTGTTAGTCGGATCAAAGGCCGCAAGCGCGACCAGCTTCTCCGAATTTTTCTATCGAGGTGGTGAAATATCTACCAAATGGCCTCCAAAAAGGACAGAGAAAGCGAACGGAAAAATCGATCGGCCTGAGGCCGGCAAGCAGATCACTGCAATTTACTACTTATAAACCCAAAATCAAGTGTTAGTCGGATCGAAGGCCGCAAGCGCGACCAGCTTCTCCGAATTTTCCATCGAGGTGGTGAAATATCTACCAAATGGCCTCCAAAAGGACAGAGAAAGCGAACGGAAAATCAATCGGCCTGAGGCCGGCAAGCAGATCACTGCAATTTACTACTTATTAACCCCAAATCAAGTGTTAGTTGGATCAAAGGCCGCAAGCGCGACCAGCTTCTCCGAATTTTCCATCGAGGTGGTGAAATATCTACCAAATGGCCTCCAAAAGGACAGAGAAAGCGAACGGAAAATCGATCGGCCTGAGACCGGCAAGCAGATCACTGCAATTTACTACTTATTAACCCCAAATCAAGTGTTAGTCGGATCAAAGGCCGCAAGCGCGACCAGCTTCTCCGAATTTTCCATCGAGGTGGTGAAATATCTACCAAATGGCCTCCAAAAGGACAGAGAAAGCGAACGGAAAAATCGATCGGCCTGAGGCCGGCAAGCAGATCACTGCAATTTACTACTTATAAACCCAAAATCAAGTGTTAGTCGGATCAAAGGCCGCAAGCGTGACCAGCTTCTCCGAATTTTCCATCGAGGGGGTGAAATATCTACCAAACGGCCTCCAAATGGACAGAGAAAGCGAACGGAAAATCAATCGGTCTAAGGCCGGCAAGCAGATCACTGCAATTTACTACTTATAAACCCAAAATTCCCTCAAGTTTTCATGTACGACTTGTAGGCAGTTGGATTTAGAGGAAAGCTCAGTTTTCCACGTAGATCTGAATTCTTAAATCACAATATAGGATCTTGTTCTTGCTCAGTATAATCCAGATATCCACACATGCAGTCGAATTTTGTGCAATCCTAAAATAGCTTCTTTTGGCATATTTAGGTGGAAAAGAGTGTGAAAGACGTCACTAATGCGAGGCAATGAACAGGCATGGAAAATTAATGCCATTTGCAGAAGGCAATTAATCTTGCAGGCTGCACCTTTATGAAAAATTATGGAGGGCGTGTTGTTTGCAAGTAGCGTCCTTCTGCGAAAAATAATCTTTTGATCTTGGGAAACAAGTCTCTAGGCCACGCTTATTAGGGTAATCGCAATTTTTTCAGCGTAGAGGCATCAACCGAAATTGACAGTATATAGACTTCTGAAAACGGAGAGTTGACCGAGCCTCAGAAAAAATCTGTTCCAGTGAGTCACTCTAGCTTCTCAGCTTCTAGCTCTGTGGCAATGCAGCCCCTTGCTAAATAAAATATTGCCCGTGTTGCATAAACTTTTAAACGTTTTGCAAATTTCAGTGTCCCGGGCTCGTGAAAAAGTTAGGAAAAATCACACTAGACAGCAAGAATCATTCTAAAAACCTACATTCATCAAGCATTTGATGTCACTGTTGAAATTTAAGGGGTGTATGAGTATTTCAATTTTTGACGCTAAACTTTGGCAAAATACTAAATGATAGTATTGCTCAAATGTTAATGTTTTATTCCAATCAAAATTTCCAGGTTTACTAAATGGCCTACTTTAGTCAATCCTTTAAGTGATAAGGTACACGATGCAATTTACGAGTTAACATAAAAATCCCCATAGATGTACAGTAACATTCACTTCGGAACCATGTTCTTCGAGTAAATGGCTCATCAGCAAACATTTATCCTCCCTGGTATTTTGCGCTCCAGTTATATTGAAATAACGTACTACGGTGGCAAACGAGTTCAATTCCCCGTAACAATCCGAATTTTCGGTGCAAAAATGATCGTTTTGCTACAAAAAGCAAACTGCGCAAACACCTCGGGCCACAAAAACTCGGTCAGGATAATTCAGGATACACAGGATAAATTTCTTCTACACTGCTGTTTTGGTAATGTGACCTCCGGTTCAGCGTAATCACTGCTCCTTGCAACACCTCATCGACAGTATCACTCTCAATGTTTTGACAGGGCATAGAGGACAAACTGTTTAGGATCTAGCGAATCGTAATTCCGAACTTAAATGTGTTTGGTACGGTTTCGCATTTGACAGTTTTAGCGCCCCCCCCAATCGGCTTATTTCTTTGTTTAATAGTTTTCACAGTTTGCAATGCAGCTTTTTACTGTGATTTGTATTCGGTTCAAAGTGATGCCCAATTTTTTACTTTAAAAATTCACTGCGCGCAACACTAAAAGGTTGCTCTACTTCGAATCCGTTTATGGCGTTTCTTTATGGATTTGCTTAAATGACTGTAATCTAGTGGCTTTCCAAACCAATCAATAATGGGCGAAATCAACCGATGTTTCAATTGCTTGATGACGACACAATATCCTCGTTTGCAATAAAAGTCAGAATTTAATTTATGACACGCCTAGAGGCCATGTGGACCATAGAATGCGCTTTGAAAACAGGATTTATAAATGGAAAGATATAATGCTTTATGAGCAGAAATTTAACGTTCTTATAAACTATCATAAATTAAAATTAGTTAAAAACCAAAGGATGTCATTTCTTCAAGTGTTAATTTTGAAGACCATGTCTCGGTATGGTCATCAGATAATGGTCTTCATTTGAACCATGAAAAATCTGTCAAATGTGTTTTAGCACCTGCGACCCTCCCCTAGTTCTGAATCCTCCGCCGTCCTTCGCAAACAGGTTTCCTTTATACGGTACCTTGGCGTTACTCTGACATCCCATCTTTCATTCTCCCAACATATCGATACTCTTTTGTTACAAAAATTCGTAAACTTTTATATTATATCCACCGTTTAAGTTCCTATCACACACCTCAAGCCCTTATCTGGCGATTTATAGAGTAATGTATTCTGCCCCTCATCCTTTATTGTTCTCCCGCGATTTTTCCAGCTTTGCTTCAAAAGGATGTTTTGATTTTAAAACGTATCCTCCGAATGATCTTTTCTGCTGCTGGTGTTTCTTATACTGTTTTAGTGGATTTGATAGCAAAATGGCACTTAAAGACAGTCAAACAATTTGTTGTGAGAATTCTTGATGATGTTACCCACCCTCTCCACTCTGAGCTGATTGCAGTAAAGTCTGCCCGTCCGATGCGCGGAGGCTTTCGTCATATAGCTTGGATCAGCAAGTTCTGTTTTGCCATTTCTAGCACGCATCCTTACGTGTGAAGAGACTAAAATACAGAAGCTGAGCTTGGAACTGCCTCCCCACTTGATGTCCATTGTCGACTTTTTGATTCTTGCATAGTAGGTTAACTTATCCTATTCTCTTTGTGCATTGAGCCATTACTTTTTTGCTGAAAATTTTGAATGAAACCTCAAAATAAAGTGAATTCCCTCCACTCTCTCTCTCTCTCTCTGAAATTAGCTTTCGTGATCCGCCCCAAATCTAAGAACCTCTTACTCCCTTATCTCCTTTGTCTCTCCAGTCAAGAGCCGTGTTTGATGAAGATGACTGCAAAAACATTTTTTCAAGCATGCCGAATTACTAAAAATACAGTAAGTTTGATAAACCATGAAATGTTAAGCCAAATTCCAGCACCTGTTTTGATTAGAAAAAAATAAGTTCGAAGGGATTGAACTATTAATTATGGTGTAGCACATTGCTTAGATAATTAGTCATTCTTAGGATGTTAGAGTTTGAAAGATTTTTTCATGGCTGGCTGCAAAGACTGCATTCTGTTATAAATGACTACCTACGAAGTATGACATTTTTCTTCCGATTTTTGATGCCCATAAAAATGCTTATATATTTTTAAAGAAAACATGTATAAAATATTTTTGTACTAATTAGATAACAGATTAAATCTTCGATAAACTTTATACAGGAAAAAACGTTATTTACTGTTCTAAAACTCCTTCAATTCTTGAATACTTTCTCACTCCACCTGTTGGTACGCTTGCATTTGGGGTTTCTAACCTATAAAGTCCCCACCTTTGGTGTTTGTTTAATCATATTTGAACATTTATTATAATTTAAAAGCCGAATCAATAATAATCCGCTACAATAATTTATAAACGGACGTTTCCTGGTCATCGAAAATATCATATTTATGAACTTCTCAAAACCGAAGATAATCTTTTCTTCAAGTATACAAGTTAAAAACAGATTTAAATCTACTATCTAATTAATACAAATGGGAATAATCTATCCAGGTTTATTGACACATATTTGAAGCTATAGGGGATTTGAATTCAATGGGGGAAAAGTCATACCTTGTACAGAGTGCGGTTCTTTCAGGCAGCCGGAAAGAATTTTGTTCAAAACACTGGCATTCTGCCATGTATGCGGCACAATTACTACTAGTACGATCCTGCTAAAGTAATATTTTCGAATCTAAACCAATTTACAAATTCTGGATAACATTTAATGAGCTAGCAAATATACTGTATCGTGGTAATAGACTTGCACACACTTCTCCTCCTCCTCCTCCTACTCCTACGATGAAAATCTCCTCAGTCGACTGGGCTCGCATGATCCTCATACGACTCAATATCTACTTGTTGGAACAAATTTCAAGAAATTTTCTTTCTGACTAGTCTCGCGTTCGCCGTAATTAAAAGGTGTGTTGGCTGCGGCGTAGCGCGATGTTACTGCTGAGGGGCAAGCAAATTTGGCGCAAGTACCTGTTTAATATGGCATCCCCTGACTTTTACTGTTATGCCCACAGCAAAACTGTCGCACTGGCATTCCTGCCTGGGCCATTAGGTGTCGAAGCTGCTGGTCGTGGTGGTGGTGGTGGTATCGACGACTTGGCCGCGGGTGATCACGGCACCCAGTGAAAACATCCCCGATGGCTGCTAATTTTAGTGGGCTGGGATTGTAAAGGGATTGTGAGCCCAAACAGCTGTGTACCCTCCAGGCCTACGCTAGTTATTTTCTCCTTCTGCTGTTGCATCTGGAAAGGTCTGACAAGTGTACTTTTTGTTTCTTAAATCGAGGACTTTCCTTCTGAGAAAGCCTGAAAGTGAGACAGACTGCTGTTTAGCTCGGGAGAAACTGGTCGACACAAATCTTGGTAAGCACAGTAATCAAATTCGCTGAAGAATTAATTGAACATTGCGGGAAAAGTCAATTATCACCCCGAAAATGGACAGCTGTGAAAGATTACAAGAGCTGCCAATTGTGGTAGGTATGTGGTTGTGTAGCGTCTACGCGCCATGAATGCTGCAGCTGCTGCTCAATTCTTACTCTTATCTGGAACCTGCCTCGATGTTGCGTCCTGGAGCGAACGCGCAACTTCGGGTAAGGATAATCCTTGTTTCTTCCATCGGGTCACGTTGCTGGAACTTGCACGAGTAGGTAAGGCTTCCTTTCGTAAAGACGTTGAGTTTGCGGAACGTTTACGGCTTTACCGCGGTCAGTGTCGAAGTAGCAGTGGTAGGGGTTAAAAGCACGAATAACATATCGTCAGTGAAAATTTTCGGGACAATCTGTAGCACACGATTGGCCAAAGTGCATTTCCCCGGAAGGCTATCCTATCGGACACGGGAGTATGGAGCTTCCAGTAGCACTAAATTCCGCGTGGAGTTCCAACCTTTAC
Source organism: Schistocephalus solidus (assembly GCA_017591395.1). NCBI lineage: Eukaryota > Metazoa > Platyhelminthes > Cestoda > Diphyllobothriidea > Diphyllobothriidae > Schistocephalus > Schistocephalus solidus. The sequence goes on along the minus strand of WEDG01005043.1, from coordinate 74,072 downwards.
ATGGTGACTAATGAATTTCTATAAGATAGGAATGGTAAAAAGGGGGCTTTATGGGTTGCGTAAATGAAATTGGAAGAAAGCTGATTCGAGAAGGAAAACTTTACAAAAAAGCAACCTGACAATCGTTTGGTCGAATGCGTAAACATATCGTACAAATGCGAGCGTACAGTTTGCAATGCGGACAATTGAAGGCTGATAATGGGATAGAAAATTAAAAACAGCGGGTTCTTGTTAAATAATCCAGGTAAACTGACCCCCATCTGTGACGACCAATCCCAATTGAAGGAGAGAATAAGAAAAATAGATCATTAAATCCAACTCTTGTGATGTCCACGACTTAAGATAAAATAAATTTTCGAAAATTTGAAAGTCATAAATTGATATAAATCCGAGCGCTTATCCTTAACGCACCTAGTATTAACTTAACCAAGAGAATAATTTCAACCTTTACTGCTCCCCTGGAATTTGATGCAAGGCCACCTATACACAACCAGTTACATCTATAAACAGATTTCTGTCGTACCTGATAACATTTTCCGTTTCCAAACAGATATACAAGCATATGATCTGTATTGTGTCCCTTCAGACACTTTTATACTTCTGCTAATTTCTATTTTAACTGACACCTCTGCAGTCTCCAAAGGGGATATAACAGTCAATTTGCTACCACATAAAATGTTCCCAGAAAATCTAAACCCTGATTGCGATTCAAAAAAATTTATCTGTGTTTGTTTGCAGCATAATTCCCAGATATTTCAGTCCCGGGGATATGCAGGCTTTTGAAAGGACTTCCTTTTGGTCGACTGTAAAAAAACAAAATCTGTAAAAAAATAAGTCCTAATTGGCAGAAACATTTCTCAGGGATTTTGCTACGCATACTAATTAAAATATATTATGGAGAAAACGTGCATACAATACTCTCTCGTGTGACTGGTAAGTCTTCGGTATCGTGTTGCCTGACGTACACAGTTGCTGCTGCTGGTGCCGCACATTCACACGCCGCATGGACATATTAGGTTACATGCGCCTCCAAAATAATCTGCGTAAACCACCGCAGTCTACACAACGTCAACTCACTATACCCACACCGATATATATACAACACCATCATCATATACCTGAGAATATGATGGTTTCCGAGAAAGCGTGCAGGTTACACCGGCCCGTCATGAGAAAAAATGAAAAGTGGGAATTGGGATTATCACACTAGAGAGCTTGGTGGGGGCAGACAGGCAGACATGCGTTGGAGGGGGGGAGTCAAGACACATGGTACGATAAATGTCGGGAGAGAGGGCAGGTGTTAAAGTCTCGATTGTGGTTCACGCCTCCGGGGTGGGGGGGGGAGGATACCGCATCCGTGGAATTCCACTTGGTCAAACATGGATAAGCTATTGTTGGTGTAAGGTCGACGCGAGTCAGTGAGACATGCACGTAGACCTTCGTAATGTGCATCCAGATCGACATGGCGATTGATGCTGTTTGTGTTGGAGTGCCAAGCTTCGAGGAATTCTCGTGCCTGCTTGGTGTTAGCCATGGCGAACACTTCGGTTGCGTCCCAATTGAAGTGGTGGTCACAGTCCACGGCGTGCGCAAACACGAGGGACAAGGGATCGCGTCGGCGGATGGCTAGTTTATGTTCGTTTATTCGGGTCCAAAGTTTTCGACCTGTGTGGCCTACGTAAGCGCTAAAACAATTTGCATACGGAATGTGGTGAATTACATTCTTTTGCTGCTCTTTTACTCTGGGGTGTTTGACTCGCGATAATGCTGCGCGCAGGGAGGACGCCGGCTTGTGAGCGATGGAGATGCCAAACCTATTTTTTATTGTCTGACGATCGCTTCGGAGAAATTCTCACAGGGACAGGTGGAAACTTTCGAGCAGCTAACGTTTCTCCACCACTGTCGGGATCATGGCATCCTACCTAAGTCTCTCCTGAGAGCCATTATATCAGATGTTCATCATCCTCTTGACAGATTCGAAGCAAAAATATCTGATCATAGAAGCCAGTGCTTTTCCTTACTACCTGAAGGTGTACTTGGTGATGTGCAACAACGAATAAATACCTCTACCATAGACGCCAGGCTAAAGAAACGGATCGAAATTCAGATGAAGCTACAATCCCTTCTCCGTCCTACCATCGAGAACAACATGTCTATGAGAGTCGTTAACCTCTTTAAAAGGAGTCTCACACCCGCTGAAATTAACCTACTATCTAAAGGAACAAAATTCAGCCATACCGATGCCGCACCTACAAACTTCCTCGCGAGCCTCGAATGTCTCCTACTGACCTCTGCTGTCTCAGAAGACACGCGCGCAGACATACGCAGCGGCGCCGCAGGCCTCCTTCGGCATAGGAACTACCGCCAAGTGTAATCGATCGACGAAGATGAAAAGGTGGCGCGACTGTCATTATGGAAAAGGTTGATTACATCAACAAAGCTAATCGAATCTTCAACGACCACGACGCCTACACATCACTCGCTGCGGACCCAACAAAAAAGCAGGCCGCAGCCCTGAAGAAGAAAGTGAATGAGCTCACCCGACTGAAGCTCATAAGTCCTGCTGATTCCAAATGTATGATTCTCAGTGAACCCCGTAGCGCACGTGCGCATGGCCTTCGAAAGGTGCACAAAGCCGAAGCACCACTGAGAAACGTTGTACCTCTCATTGGATCGTCCACGTACAACCTTGCCAAATGGTTATACAGGAACCTGAAGCACCTGACTGATGGATCGCAATATAGCGTCAAAAATATCAGGCCTTCCTTCAGCAGATCCAAGGCGTCAATGTAAGTCCTGATGAATGCATGCTATCATTCGATGTAGTTGCATTATTTTCCTAAATACCGCATGACCTGGCAATTGAGTGTAGCTCGACGCCTACAAGACAATCCTGTCGATACCCCATTGCAACACGTTCTATATGTGCTTTAACTCTGTCTGACGAACTATTGTCAATTCGATGGGAATATTATCAACAGGTTAAGGGCACTCCAATGGGCTCGCCGATATCGGGTCTCCTCGCGGAACTCGTATGACAACAATTAGAGGAGGATGTAATGCGAACTTTCAATCTAAAATTTGGCTCCGATATGTAGATGATACCTTTGTTATCATGAAAACCTGTGAGGTTGAGCAGCTGCATCAGAGTCTGAATAATATTTCCCAGCTATCCAATTTACTCGCGAAGAGGCAACGAGAAATATCCTCCCGTTTCTAGATGTGAGTATTCGAAAACGGGAGAATGGTGACCTGACGAAAAACGTGCACCGCAAAGGCTCAAATGCTGACATCATACTTAACTATGACAGCAAACATCCAGCGAAACACAAAATGATTTGCGTCCGAAAGCTTTTTAACCGGGCTTTTCTTACTGTAGCAGTGACGACCTTCTTAAGAAGGAAATTGCTCACTTATATCGCTTATTCCGACGCAATGGATACCAAATCAGTGTTGTGAAAAACTGTCTCAGATGCCAGAGAAAACAACAAAGCGTCGAGTCTAATGGAGAAACAGTGTCGCGGAAATTCTACTGTCTAACCTTCCTGCAAGAAATTTTTGAAGCGATCGCCAGACAATTCAATCTGTTTGGCATCTCCATCGCTCAAAAGCCGGCATCCTCCTTGCGCGCAGCATTATCGTGAGTCAAAGACTTCACAGTAAAAGAGCAGCAAACGAATGTAATTTACCGTATTCCGTGTGCAAATTGCTCTAGCACTTACGTAGGCCACACGGGTCGAAAACTTTGGACCCGCATAACGAACATAAACTGGCCATCCGCCGACGCGATCCCTTGTCCCTCGTGTATGCGCACGCCGTGGACTGTGACTACCGCTTCAATTGGGACGCAACCGAAGTGGTCGCCGTGGCTAACACCAAGCAGGCACGAGAATTCCTCGAAGCTTGGCACTCCAACACAAACAGCATCAATCGCCATGTCGATCTGGATGCACATTACGATGGTCTACGTGCACGTCTCACTGACTCGTGTCGACCTTACACCAACAATAGCTTATCCATGGTTGACCAAGTGGAAATCCACGGACGCGGTATCCTCCCCCCCCCCCACCCCCGGAGGCGTGAACCACAATCGCGACTTTAACACCAGCCCTCACTCCCGACATTTATCGTAACATGTGTCTTGACCCCTCCAACGCATGTCTGCCTGTTTGCCCCCCACCAAGCTCTTTAGTGTGATAATCCTAATTCCCACTTTTCATTTCATCGGACGACGAGCCGGTGTAACCTGCTTGAAATTTCACGAGTAAAACTCGATTTTTCCGACGAACCTTCTTTCTTCATTAACATCTCGGAATGCATAATACCTCAGTTATTCAATATATATATATATATAGGTATTCTGCTGACTTTTAAGATTTTAGGTATCCTCATCATCTTTATGTTATATTACGGAGCGGATTCACGACGAAATTATGACTTAACGATGCGCGGTTTAGCAAGCCCAGCCGGTCGCGGAGTGGTCAATCAGCGTGCGCTGCAACATCGAGCGCACGTGTGGTACCTTTGCTCAGGCGTGTGGCCCAATCAATGGCCGGTCGGAAGTTGGACAAGCCGTAAATGACACGGCATAGGCCAAGGGGTTCTTGAAAGCTCAGGGCGCCCAATGAATACAGAGACTTTTTGATAAGACAATAAACCTTGTGTTTGTAGACTAAAAATCTAATGTTTGTGCCCTGAACCATCTTTCTTTCTTTTTCATCTACCCATTGTGCTTTTGAATGTGAGCCGTCATTTATTTATCCTCTATTCCCATGTGAATGTTTTTATCTGTACATGGGCTGGCACATTTTCTCATTGGATAATTCTATGTACTACTCTTTGTTTATATTACCTATACTAAGAAGGTTATTTGCAAAAGGCGTCCGCACCGTTTTGAAGAACATCTGGCGCAATTTTGCGACGCATTCATGGATGACCATTCATGATACCGACGTTTGCATCTTTCGATTACTATGTATTTTCTGTTTTCTTCCAGTTCTATCATTTCTGTACCAATTTAATCCACAGTGAATGGAGGTTTGTTTTGCAGAAAATGTTTGAATAATACTTTCAAAATAAAAAGATATCTCTCAATAACATATTACACGCCAAAGTGTTTTTTTTATTCACGTTTAATAAGCTCCAGGAAATGGCTTAAGTGCAATAAATATTTTTCATGGGCAGTGAAATTACAAAAATATCTCACGGGTTTTGCATAAATACAGTGGAATCTGTCAATACCGCCACGCCCAACTGGTAAATGTTTTTCAGTCGGAATATAACATGACAAAACGCATGGATAAAAAGTCATTAGAATGGTCAAATGGCACTGGCCCATCTTATGCGCTATAGCCTTGAATAAAAAACTGCTATTCTTGTGTCAAAAGTGTAGGTAAGAGAAATAATTATGAGAAACATTAAAAAACGTCAACTCCCCTAACATTGCTAAAACGTGCCTAACTAACACGACAGTTGCGTTCAAACTAGCTTTCATTCATTTCGTTTATCTGTTGGAGGAAAGCCCTGGAAAAAATGTAACCAATGAAAACATGCTTACAGCAACGACAGGACTCATCATTCGCCTGTATTTACATCTCGATCCACATATATTGCCAAATATTATGAGAAATGTTTGACCTCTTCCTCATAGCGCAGATAAATGTGTGATTTTCCTTACACAGAATGTATTCGGCATGGAGTTTGCAAAATGTGGGTGCAATTGTAACGACTAGTAGGGTTACAAATTATTATAAAAAAACCAAAAGATACACTTTCTTTAAGAATAAAATTTAAAGAAGACGTAACTTGCTACCGAGCTGGCAGCCTTACAAGCCACGGCTTTCGTGCACAGTGATAGCGTCATGCGTGACAGGTGAAGAAAATGAGCTGAACGGTCGACCCCACTCACTACTTCTATTTCCAGAGCACCGTATTCATCCGAGCCGATCAGGTGTCTGATGCGGGAGTGGGCACAGTGGCTAACAGGGCTGAAAAACAGGTCTGTGTTCACCACCACATGATCCCGCCCCCTGAACACTAACGCCAGGATAACCATGCAGTATAAGCAGAAATTGATAACAAGACAGACACCCCATACAGGAGGCCGATGTGAAACTACAGCAAAAATATCATTAAGGGGGCCTAAACGAAATTGCGTAGGGCACCCAAAATGCCCCGAACGTAAACGGAGAAAGAAATTAAAAGTACCATACGGTGGCCTGTAATAGTATCCAAAGAAATATGCGCCTGATAGGTAATCACATATCCCATAAGGGACTTTTAACGTTTCCAGTGCAGTGAGCACATCTATGGGAATTCAGGTGACCTTTGACTCATTTTTGAGAGTTTGTAAGCTACGGACACAAAAGACAGATGGGACTCTGCGATCGTGGGAATGAAAATGCTGCTTCTTTGCGAATTTCGGGCCACCCAAGTTAGCCCATTGGACGGCAGAATGACCGATGTATATGCCTTCCCAAATGAACTCTCCGATGTCTACCAAACAGCATTCTGATTGTACTCTTTCACAACGCATGAAAAATTGGAAATTTTGGTGTAGTGGAAAGGGCTCAGGTTGTGTTCCTTTTTGTCACAATTAAGTAAAAAAGGGTATTGGTGAATGTAATAAATACCTATCGTGGATCGTTTAGGATTAACCAATACAGAAATCAGTTTTGGCCTTTTGCTGGGAGCATATGTTGACAGGTTTATGCATCTGTCAGGCTTAGCTGTTGTTTCGTGCATGCTCCGACATGTTACTCGGAGGAACGGATTTTTCAAACGTAGAACTCATCTCTGCTTCCATTCATCCAGAAACGTTTTTTTGGTTTTTTTACGCATTAGGTCGGGCACCTGCACAACCCAAAGGTTGATATCGATTTTTTTTCATTTAACACTACTTTCTGGCGCTGTTTTCTGACCATACCTGAAAGTGTCCGATGGAAATTATGCTACACGGGTTTTCCACACGTCACATACCAAGAAATCAGCATTGAGTGCTTGCAGTGTCTCATAATATTGAAAGAAGCCTCCGATTCCCTAAAAAGGCTCTTACTCTCTCAAAGAAGTTTCCATCGCTGGAATAAGTTTATTAACCCGATGTTTCGAATTCTCAGATAAATCCATCATCAGACAGCCACGTTGTCTATCTGAAAACATATTTTTTTAAATTTGCAGAACCTTACGGACGTTCCATTGCTCCAGTTTTCTCAAACGTGATGCCATTTCGTCTATAACTACCATTGACACAGAGTTCAGGACCATAAAAAACCGATTGCTTATTAAGAGCATATAGAGCAACCTTATTAACCAGAATCCTACTTTTTAAGCCTATTTCCTTGATGCCGAATGCCACCTGTCAGTTCTTTTGAAGTACCAAGACTGCAACGAGTTTCGATACAGTATTTCCCGACACGATGTCCAGCTCGTTGCCTTAGCAGAATATCATCTGGATTAAAATTTTCACCTCAGTTATGAGAACTTTACACTGCAGCAACCTCTTTTTACGAAGTTGGTGATATTGCTTTAATCTGAGTGAAAGGGTTAATGCCCCAACGTCCCCATGTTACGTGTCCACAGTTTTTACAAACTTCTGTTTCAGTTCAAAATATGAGCGTAGTTACATAGGTGTGTGCTGTTCAAATTTCATCAGTCCCCCACGAAAAACCAAGTCAGAAAGTTTATTATTGTTTTTGTCCACAATATGTGTTAATACCCAAAAGTATTAGCTGTCACTTTTGTAGTAATTATTACTTCGGCGGCAGAAAACCTCCATTAACTTTTTCTCAGCTTGTATATCTTATAGGAGAAAGTTATTTTTGCTGGTGTTACAAAGTGATCTACCAAGAAGACTAACAGATTCGCGTGAGCTTAAAATTCACCCATCTAGACTGGCAACCGCAGAGAGACAACTGTCAAGATGTCTTGTTTTAAATGCCTAGAGCAGGACGCGCATATATTAACAGATTCACTAAACAGGGATGCCACTCTTGGGCTGAGGTTGAATTCCACGCTGAATCGTTTGTTACCTCTCCCTGACTGTACCTCTGCCTGGTGGTGTAATGAATTACGCAGTTGACTGTTCATCACATCCAATCAGCTGCGACCATCACTGAAATTCCGCCCCTGAATTAATTTAATAAAGCCAGTAACGTAGGGTGGATGAACTGTTGATCGTGACAGTCGAGAGGTGAAATAACTTTCCTTTTACTGTCCTGCGCATACATCCCCATTCTTAATCAGGCCCAAGTTCACATAACCACAGTTAATCCCTTGAAATTATTGGTTGTGCTGAGATGCAGACCGCTATCATTTTGTTAGCCCACACAAACAGGACTAAAATATTGTCAGTCAGAAAAAATACCAAGTCTAAAGTCGTGGGGGAACCAAAAGTAACGGTTTCGTCTTCTGAACTAGCACATATATATATTTATATCGTATCAGTTAAATTCACAACTATAGAACTTTAGTTTTTTGAAGTGATTTTAACTTGTGTCAACTAACACTAAAACTGCTGCTAGAGTTTTTTGAAGTGCAAGCTTAAAGGCAAGGGCATAATCTTCAGCACTATTCTGTTCAGTTGATGCATAATATGAAGGCTCATCTGAGCGCAGGTTTGTTCTTATGCAAAAATAGAGAACGTAAAAACGAAAAAAGAATGACAAAGAAGTAAGGTGGAAAACACCTGAAAGGAAAATACGAGTCCTGGCTACAAAAATAAACTTTAACGAAATGCTTGAATAACAGAGGGACAGTTTCGACTCCAGTAAAGAATTCTGGACCAACGCAGAGTTTAGCGTGGCGAAAAAGTAGTATGTGCAGACAGAAGGGAAGAACTGATGAAATGACGCACACACACACACACACACAGAGTTGAGGAGAATGCTGCCACACACGAAATGCACAAGTGCAAGTCTGGGTGGAAAAGGAAAAACGCACCCAGAGAAACCAGTGGATCGATTTGTTCCCCGAGGGGAAGAAAAGCGCCACCAATTAATAACGTCCGTAGACACCATTTACGTTGGAAACGCGCAGGCTGTCTTCGTAGATGCCTCTATAGGCCCCGGCTGCATAACGTGAAGGGATGCCTGGTTTCTCTTGCGTGTACGTAGATGGTGTCCGATAGCAGCGCGAAGAGTATTCATTTCGCCAGCCAACTGATGGTACTGTCAGCTGACTGGTGGAATCTGAGAGGATTCGCATCGAGCGCCTGCCTCGCACCAGCTCCTCGTAAGAAATCAATTGCCGCCAGAAGCCAGCATTTGGTTGAATGAAGGGTCGAACTGCCCGAACCAGATCATAGGCATCTGCCAAGCTCATATTCTGGTGTCGTATAAGGTAGGCAAGGACGAGCGAAGCAGATCGCGAGATACCGGCCATGCAGTGGACTAAGGTTTTGCCGCCACGTTTCTTTTCCATGGCTATCCTCTCGCCGACCGAATCAAAATAAATCCTCAGATTTGAGGTCTCGGCATCTTCCACGCTTATCTGGATGTGCGAAGTCACTGCAGAGAGCAGGCTTGCAGGAGGTGGGTCTATCATCGCTGTGATCACTTGCGTTATGCCATACTGTCTTAATCTTTCAGGATTTAGGGCCTGTAGTCCACTGAGGTAGAGGTGATCGTTAATACGAGCTATCTGACTGAACATATCTGGCCAGGAGACGGTTCTTGTTGGTAAGCGACCAGTCCTCTGTCGCTCAGCCCTATGTAGACTACAAGAACTGGCAGTGAACGCAGGTAGGGGTCTAAGTCTGAGGCCAGAACTGTAAGGGGAAGAAGAGATATTACGGATCACCCCACTATTCGGTTGGCGACTGAAGGCAAAGATATTAAGGGGAGATCGCGGTGTGTACGTAGTTCCGCCCGACACCCAATTGCGATCGTGCAGGCAAGCTGTGTAGTAGGTTGAACCAGTCATTTGACTTTTCCTGCCTTATAGGGCCGGGCGGTTCACACCTTAACTCGAATCAGCAAGGTTTGAAGAAGTGGCAAGCAGCTGTAGCGCTTTTCTGCCCCAATTCACCCCCTCCGTCAGGCTCTCCTAGCCGGTCAGCAGTGCTTTCCTATGCATGCGCCCAGTACGTGCGCACGTGGCAGTCGCAACCTTGATGCGCATTCGTTCGATTAGACTATCTGCGTTTTTATTGGCTGGCTCTCGAAGGAGTTTGCTGCGGTATAACCAATCAACTAAAAGCACTTCAGAGTGCTTTAGCTGGTGCACTTTAAATGACGAAGTAAACAAAAGCCGAGGAACCAAACAAAACATCACTTGTTTATGCTGAGAGTTAGGAACGGCGGGACCTATTGTTTCTCGATTAATTAATATGAAAAACTGATGAAGGGCTATAATTAAGCAGCCTAGGAAGGGGGAGGATATCAGCTGAAGTACTCAGAATACTTATGGCAATTGCCGTAGAAAAGGCCACAGTCATTCATCTGGGTTTCAGAAAAAATGGAATTTTCTGGGAAAGGCAATTTCTTCAAGTGTGTCTCTGTAATCTATGCTTAAGCCTATGAATTTAACAGTAGTTGTTAGGCTTCCCCAGGTTATCTATCTGACAAGATGGGTTTCTAAAAAATGCCTTTTTTGGCAGTTTTCAATATGAACGTTGGACTTACTGGCTAGAACTGGCAGAAGCGAGAGTGAATTCATTTTTTATAGGAACAAAATTACGTTTGTCTGTTGTCCTTGTTCAGCATTACGCAGGGAGAATTGGTGAATACTTACTGCATATATTTATAATTATTTTAGGATTTTGGTCCTTCGTTGTTGGGAGAAAATGAATAAATATAAAATTCGAAGTTAAATTTTACATAATTTTATCCCCTGCGTATACCACTACGCGCTAAACTTCGCTTAAATGCTGGTCTGATATATAAGTATTAGCTGCCTCAATAGCTATTACAAAGCCTATTTACAACTGCAAATATTTACAAATAATGAGAGGAATTTCAAAAAATTGCCATAACTGATTCTGCGAAACTGCGAGCTCAATAGACTTTAGGCAATGGGATCCTTTTCGCAGGCAAATTTCATGACAATATGAACAATTAAAGTTTTATTTTTGTCCGATGTGATGCATTAAACAGACCTATTGCGTCTGAACTCAAAACATAGGGATAATGTTTAATTTTTATGATCGAGTTTTATGAAACGTTTCCGAACTCGGAGAGATTGCTTCTGAGGTCTTCCTATTCGGCCCACTGACAGGAATTGTAGCCACGGGTCACCCTATATAGGGAAACCCCCTTCGCAAAAGAACAGATCAGACTGTGCACGTGCGCTTTTGATCGTCAGATAGTCCCAGGTCCCTTTAAAACAGACACACCCAGAAAGGAAACTGAATTCTTCTTCTCCGAAACTACAGGACTGCATTTGCTACAGCTCTTACCAGCTTTTGCCACTAAGCACAGAAATTGGCATTCTCAAAGAAGCTTAAGAAGGGAAGGGAAGACTTTTAGCTGGCAGAAAAATCAACCACGATAAGCAAAAGTGCTGTTGCACTTCAAGCAAACTTTCGAACACGTGATTAAACACTCAGCAACGTGACGCACATAAACGTTCCCATAGAAACAGTCATATGATCCTGACTTTGGAGGAAGTGACCTTAAAATTATGAGAATACTGTGCAAAGCGCCATGTTTTGACCCATCGTCACGTGCTTTTGCAGTTGCATTTTAAGTTGATGTCGAGTTCGTACAGCGACGTGAGGTAGCTATCAATCGAAATATTCGGTAAGCTGAATTTTGAATTAAGGGCTTCTACAAAAAAAAACAGAATATATGCATCTGGTTTGTTGTTACAACATCTGACTGTTTTTAAGTCAGGACATAGGAGTGTCTTCTCAATCATTCAGAAAAATGCCATTGTGCTGAAATTCAGGAAGGGTACCCACGTGCTGAAGCTAACATTAACCCTAACCATGACCGCTACCCTAATCTTAACTATGCAATTTTCCTCACACTTAAACCCAAACTTGGCGTTACCTTCAAGCATCATTTGTCTATAATTTAGTGTAAGGTTACGTGCATTATGGCTTGTTCCTATTCTGCTGTCCTGCCATGTCCTTAACTCTCTCCTTCAATATATAAGCATATATAAAAATAAAATGGAATACGGGCATCCAAAGAAGTATAAATCGAAGTAAAGAAGTTCTTCGGGAAACAATGAGTAACTTTATTTTGTAAATTTTCGATGCTGGTTACCCAGGTCGTCGTCAAACTTGTGGCAAACATGCAAAAAAACAGTTAAAATTTAAAACATATCGTAAAATCGATATTGTTGAATCAGTCCTGCCAATATCTGTCATTGTTGATGAACATCTCAATATGATAAGCTACCGCCTTTTCCACTTTTCCTTGAGATTGTTGAACACGGCATCCTATGCGATGTGCCGATTAATGCACGAGTCATTAGAATGAATGGCCTCTAAGAATTCCTGGCCACTCTTCGATGGGCAGAAGCCAACAATGCGCGTTTTGTCCCGTACAAATTTGTGCCCAGTTTCTAGTGGATGCGTGGCAACTTGAGACAGGTGGTCTTGTCTCTTTACAGCCAACTGATGTTCGTTTAGGCGTGTAGAGACTGATTTTCCTGTTTGGCCGCAATACACAACATTACAACTGTTACATGGGATTTTGTAAACGGCTTCTTTTTTATCTAAATAGCGAACACTATCCTTAGTGTGTAAAAGATGGTTTCGAATTGTGGTCGTTGGTTTGTGTGCCACGGAAATTTGGTGCGTCCGCAGGTGACTTTCAACGAGTTTCTAGTGTGTATGCATGGCACTTTTCATCTTTATTGCGAATCCTATCCTTAGGGTGAATATAATCCTCGTCTCATTTGCTTTGGACCATTTTGGTCCACTTTACGTAATTTTAAGCACTGTTATCTAGTAAATAATTCTCGAAAGTGTGGTCTGGCTCCAGAACATCTTTCGACAGGAAATGTTTCGACATTGTAATAGTACAGCATAAAAAAGAAAAACGAAATCATGTCACGCCTTTGATATATATATATATATATATATATATATATATATATATATATATGAAATGGAACCAACAAAGACAAGGGAGACCGGAATGGCCATTTCTGGCTTATTAGCCGTCATCAGCCAGTCATACCCAATCCCAAGTGTGGCACACCTGGGATTCGAACCCGCGACTTTTGGTAACTGAGTCAAACGCTCTACGATTGAGCCACGGGCTCGTTGTTTTGTCGGTTGCGATCGGGTATATGATGATAGTGTGTAGCTCACCGATCTGCTTAAGGAACATTTATGTTCCGTTGTGCCCTGGAGCTCTGACCTGAGCCATCGCAGGCGGTCGCATAGCGACATGTAGCATATGTTGTTATAGTGGAACCGACAAAGACAAGGGAGACCGGAATGGCCATTTCTGTCTTATAAGCCGTCATCAGCCAGTCATACCCAATCCCATATATATAAATATATATATATCAACCTTAAAATGTTCTCGGTGAAACCCAAATTTCCGTTGTCAATTCAATATCTTCGGAGCAAAAAGCATTTAGGTGCTGCAGAAGTTGAAGCAAACTGTTGAGTACTGGTTTGTAGCATTCCACTGAAATTATGAGATCAGTGGATGTACTGTCCCATCCTGGGCCACCAGCTCCAACCATCGTCTGTAGGAAATTTGGTTTTCCCATTTCTGACTGTCATTTGAAATCCGCCATACTTAATCAAAACTATATCTTACATTAAAGTTACTAATTACTTACAAGTCACTTTATGCATGTCATTTTTCATAAAAAAGGCGTTTATTTCCAATACAAGCGAAAATGCGTCTCCCAGGAAGTAATTCATAAGATATAGATGTGATCGTTGGGTCAAGAGTTTTATTAGCCTACGTTTCGGCTGCAAACTCGGACCTATCATCCGAGACAGTATTAGATACCGTATCTTCATGCACAGTATGAAAGTCTAGGAAGCCGTTAGCCGCCATCTCACACAACTGGGAGTTGAAGTTGCACACCGACCAGACGCAAATATCAGGTGCCAAATAATAAGGCTAAAAGGCCCGCTACCACGGCGAGAATCATCCTGACTCGTTAACCGAATCTGGTGCAGTTGCGGACGAAGCAACTATGTCGGAGAAACTGGGAAACTACTCCGCACGCGAATGGCAGAGCACGTGGCAGCAGTGAGGACGAAAGACACAAACTCTCAAGGCGCGGCTCATGCGATGGGACCCGGCCACACCTTCAGGTTCAGTGAGGTGGAAATTCTCGGAAGGGCTGACAACAGATGAGCCACAAACTGCTTGAGTCATGGTTCTCTGTCTCGCAGTCGAGTAATAAGTGCAATGAGCTCGCGGTTCCATATTCTGGGCTGCGAATTTTTCTGGGCCAAATTTCTAGCCAAGCGAGGAGGATGCATGTGACCAGAAGTGCAGGTGACAGTGAGCTAAATTGCCGAGTAATTGTCACGCCAGGAATCGACAATGGCGAGTAAATCACTGTCATTAACGACTCGGGTACAGACCAATAAGCAATAAGCAGTTACCCTTTTCTGCTACTGTCTCTGATGATTGGTTCGAGAGAGAATCCGAAACGTCAGGTAAATAAACACTATGTTCCCTTAATCGCCTCTTCTTCTTCTTCTTCTTCTTCTTCTACTAAAACTGAATTTATCACAAAAAATATTATTTTAAAAGACCAAATGGCCAACGAGAAATGATCAGCAAGGCGGAATGTGGCTAATCCGCCCCAATTATGTCTTGATTTATTTTGTGAAAATTTAATAGAAATTCTGAAATAAATTTGTTAGTAAGGGAGTGTCCTTCTGCGGGATTGTAAAAGATTCATCGTGTGGCACGACTCTATGCCTTTCCAGCCGGCTCGAAAACTGCACATGATATGAAGTGACTGTTTATACAGTATGCATTTTTCCTATTGATATTGTATACCTGTTGAGCGGAACAAACGCCATCAACTTGTCATCGAACTAAGACGGCGGCTCAGCGAGGGGGAAACAAATTTGGTTATTTACAACAACCAAGTGATCCATCGTCCATTGTTCTCCCCATGGAGAGGCCCGTTCCGGATTACCACGCAGTTGGCCTAGTAATCAGGGGCTCGCACCCGACTGTTAGCACTTTCCGAGCAAACCGAAAACTAACATTTCTGTACACCAATGCACAGAGTATATTATCGAAGCTCGAAAGAGCTTAGGATTCATGTCTGCGTTCTATCTCCAGATATAATTTCCGTAACAGAAACTTGGTTGTCCCAACAAGTGGACGACCGAGAGGTAACTATGGCTGGCTACCAACTTTTTAGAAAAGACAGGAAAGAGCGTCAAGGAGGTGGCGTACTCACATACGTGAAAAAGCGAACTTAAAGTTTTAGACAAAACTTATAAACTCGCGTCTACTTCCGAGGCGATATGGCTATCCGTAAAAGTGCCAGGTACATCAAGTCTAGATGTCCTGACAGTCTACCGCCCACCAAAAATAGACCCCGTAGCCGATGCTTACCTGCTAGAGGAGCTTGAAAAGATTGCTATACGGTTGGATATCCTGATCATGGGTGACTTCAATGCGCCTCACATCGACTGGAGCTCAACCTGCGCACATAGTTCTGACCTAACCTTTGACGGTTGTTTTCTGAGCACGACGCTAAAGCTACGTCTCACACAGCACGTCACTTTTTCAACCAGGGTGTGCGAAGGAAACAGGCCAATTGCCTGGGCCTAGTTCTCACAAAGTCGCACGACAGCATCGACGAAGTTTCATGTCTACCACCGCTAGGCAAAAGTGACCACATGGTACTGCGATGGGAGTACTCACTATTTTCTATACCAGCAAGACCCACAACAATCAGAAGGAATATATGGCAAGGCGATTTCGGTGGAATGAGGGCCGAACTCATGCGCACTCAGTGGGAAACTTTATTCTTTGGAAACATAACCGAGGACTGGGAAACGTTCCGGGACATACTGCACAGGCTCATCGAAAATCACTGTCCGATTTTGAGAAAAAGGTTAACCAACAGACCGCGATGGCTTACGCAGGCCTTTAAAAAATCGAAGTTAACAAAAAAAGCGGAGATTGTGGAAAAAAATCGCTTACGGACGGAACTCCTGCATCTCTAAATGCGTACAAAAATGCAGAGAAATCGGGTCAAGGGCCATATTTTTTTAGAACAAGACAGGCTTTCGAAGTGGACCTGCTGAACCGGGCCACCGTGAACCCGAAACTGTTTTACGGTTACCTCAGGCAGAATACAGGAACAAGGATCCGATACCCCTGCTGAGGACCGCCGAGGGCATAGACCTTACTGAAGATGGTGCGAAGGCTGATCATCTTTTGGAATTTTTCCAGTCGGTTTTCACAAAGGAAAAGAGATACGATCACCCTACCGATAACTTCGACGTGAATACAATAGTCGAGACTGTTAATTTCACCGAGAATACTGTCCTCAAGGAACTTTTGGGGTTAAAGGAATCTAAGTCTCCGGGTCCCGATGAAGTACCTGCCAAGCTGTTGAAAGAGCTCGCGAGAGAGTTGGCAAAACCACTCTCTACGCTTTTCCAAACATCCTTTCAGACCGGAAGTCTACCAGCCGACTGGAAATCCGCATGGATTACGCCGCTTTTATAAGGGTGGAAGCCGGGTCTCTGCAAACAATTATCGACCGGTCAGTCTAACTTCAGTTTGCTGCAAAATCATGGAAAAAAAAATTAAGCAACAACTTATGCAGTTCTTCGAACATAACAATCTGCTATCCGAAGCCCAGCACGGTTTCCGCAGAGGCAGATCCTGCGTCACAAATTTGCTCCACTGTTTAGAACGTTGGACTGAAGCGGTCGATAGTGGAAATACGGTGCACGCAGTCTATATAGACTTCAAAAAGGCTTTTGATAGCGTGCCGCACCACCGCCTTCTTTATAAACTCAACCGCATAAACGTAAGAGGTAGACTTCTGAGATAGATAGAAAACTTCTTAACTGACCGCTCACAAACTGTCCATATCAGCGACAAACAGTCGACTAAAGTTGAGGTTGAGAGTGGTGTTCCCCAAGGCTCTGTTCTCGGCCCTATTTTTTCATTGTCTACATCAACGATTGTGCCAACGAACTGGACTGCGATATTGCCATGTTTGCCGATGATCTCAAACTTTGGCGCGTCATTCAAACTGCGGCTGATGAAGAGAACTTGCAGGCAAACTTAAATCGACTCCAGAAATGGTCAAATGGCTGGCTCTTGCCATTAAATGAGAGCAAGTGCAAAATCATACGAGTCGGGAAAAGCAATCCTTCGAACCGTACGGTTTACAGTCTGAATGGCATTCCATTGAAAGAAGTGGATGTCCAAAAAGGACCTTGGAGTCTGGATCACGCCCTCGCTTAAACACTCCCTACATTTCGCAAACGTAGCGAAGTCAGCCATGTCGATTCTGTACCTCTTTAAACGAGCTTTTGCAGCCTTTACTACCGACTGCTTCGCTAAAGTCTTCGGAACATTCGTGCGGCAACAGTTGGAGTCCGCTATCCAAGCTTGAAGACCCTGGGCGGCGAAGGACATCAACATCCTCGAAAAGGTCCAAAGGCGAGCAACAAAACTTGTCCTTGGACATAGCTCACAGCCTTATGAAACACGGCTGTGGAGTCTCAATCTCTTTCCCTTGAACTATAGACAGCTTCGGGGGACCTGATACTAACATTCTGCCTACCACGCATTCAGGACTGTTGTCTTGTCCCAGATGATTTCTTCGAGTTAGCAAAAACAACGAACTTGAGAGGTCATCCTCTCAAATTACGTGTGACTGGAGCAAGGCTAGACACTCGGAAGTACTTCTTCTCCAAAAGAGTAGTCGAAGCTTGGAATAGTCTTCCTCTGGATGTTGTTATGTCGGACTCCTTGGAGGTTTTTAAGCGAAAGTTAGATCGATATAATGGTGCGAGCTACAACACTAACTGAAAGCTGCAAGTGTGACGTCATAAAATAAGGCATTTATGATACTACTAGCTATATTTGATTAACATTTCTTTATGTTTGTTATTTTCGTTCGAGGGCTTGCATTCTCCCATTATTCCCATGCTGGGGTCCTCGAGGTCTTCGCTGCTTAACTTATTTGCACACCTTGGTGACACCGTGAGTATTCGCATCAGCTGGACCTGGCGACCGTCGTCCATGAGGTGTATGAACGTTCTCCGCTGGTTCGAACCGTAATAGACCGAGGATGATCTTGACATATATTTCCGCTTTTGAAATCCCTCAACGGATTCTGCAATCAGCAAGGGAGAATCTGGCTGATTCATGTGACCTCCGAAATGCCCCTCGTTGGACCCCCTCCCAAGGGCGAAAGTTTTTTTCTCCTAAATATCACCGGGAGTTTTTTTTCCACTGTCTGCTCTTTTTCAACTATGTTCCACTATGTTGGCCTCGCCAACATGTCGAGATACTATTTTTTTGATACCACAACTCGCATGTACAAATAGGGAATTCAAAGGTGACGCACCTACATCTCCCTCAAATATACTGATACTGATACTGATACCCTTATACATACACATATATCTTTCGAAGAAAAGAAGTTCTTCGGGAAAACAGTAAGAAACTTCTTTAGGTTAATTTTTGACGATGGTTCTCCAGGTCGTCGTCAGACTTGAAGTGTGCGACACAGTTCAAATTTAAACCATGCCCAAAAAATCGATAATGCTTAGTCCTTCCAGCCAATGGCTGTCCTAGTGATTGACATGCCATTTTGATTGGCTGTCGCCTCTTCCATCGTTCGTTCAGGTTGTCTATCATACTGTCCAATTCCATGTGTCGGTTAATGCATTAGTCATCTGATTAAATGGCGCACTTACTTCATGTCTGCCGACGACTTGCGGAACCAGCGTCAAAAAGTACATAATAAACTTTCTCACAGTTTCCCAAACAACTTCTTTTATTCAAATTATACGCCTTGAGATGCCCATCCTCAAAGTCTGTTGGCTGTACTTAAGCCTTCCCCTTGCTGGCGGGAATGCGAATCCCACAAAGGCCGCCGAGCTTTTCACAAGAGGGAATAACGAATATATTATTATTAATAACATAAGGAACTCGCTTCTGTAAATTGTATCAGTAGGTATGTAATGCTGAAGAAGGATGTGTTTTGTAATTTTATAATTGGCATTTTCTGTAAAGCAAAATATGCTTGCGAGGATAAGCCTATCATAATTCATAGTGCTGATCAGTAACCCCAAAAAACAACGGGCACGTGGTTCAATGGTAGAGTATTACACTCAATGACAAAAGGTCACGGGTTCGAATCTCGGTTTATACCCACCCGGGATTGGGTATGACTGGCTGATGACGGCTAATAAGCCAGAAATGGCCATTCCGGTCTCCCTTGTCTTTGTCGGTTCAATTTCATCATATGCTACACGTCGCTATGCGACCACCTGCGAGGGCTCTAGTCTGAGCTCCAGGGCACAACGAAACATACATGTTCCTTAAGCAGATCGGTGAGCCCCACACTATCATCATATTCCCGATCACAACCGACAAAAACAACGAGCCCGTGGCTCAATGGTAGAGCGTCCGCCTCAAATACCAAAGGTCGCGGGTTCGAATCCCAGGTGTGCCACACGTGGGATTGGGTATGACTAGCTGATGACGGCTAATAAGCCAGAAATTGCCCTTCCGGTCCCCCTTGTCTTTGTCGGTTCGATTTCATCATATGTTACTCGTCGCTATGCGACGGCCTGCGAGGGCTCTAGTCTGAGCTCCAGGGCACAACGGAACATACATGTTCCTTAAGCAGATTGGTGAGCCCCACACTATCATCATATTCCCGATCACAACCGACAAAAACCACGAGCGCCTGACTCAATGGTAGAGCGTCCGACTCAAATACCAAAGGTTGCGGGTTCGAATCCCAGGTGTGCCACACGTGGGATTGGGTATGACTGGCTGATGACGGCTAATAAGTCAGAAATGGCCATTCCGGTCTCCCTTGTCTTTGTCGGTTCAATTTCATCATATGCTACACGTCGCTATGCGACCGCCTGCAAGGCCTCTAGTCTGAGCTCCAGGGCACAACGGAACATACATTTTCCTTAAGCAGATCGGTGAGCCCCACACTATCATCATATTACCGATCACAACCAACAAAAATAACTAGCCCGTGGCTCAATGGTAGAGCGTCCGACTGCAATACCAAAGGTCGCGGGTTCGAATCCCAGGTGTGCCACACGTGGGATTGGGTATGACTAGCTGATGACGGCTAATAAGCCAGAAATTGCCCTTCCGGTCCCCCTTGTCTTTGTCGGATCAATTTCATCATATGTTACACGTCGCTATGCGACGGCCTGCGAGGGCTCTAGTCCGAGCTCCAGGGCACAACGGAACATACATGTTCCTTAAGCAGATTGGTGAGCCCCACACTATCATCATATTCCCGATCACAACCGACAAAAACCACGAGCGCCTGACTCAATGGTAGAGCGTCCGACTCAAATACCAAAGGTTGCGGGTTCGAATCCCAGGTGTGCCACACGTGGGATTGGGTATGACTGGCTGATGACGGCTAATAAGCCAGAAATGGCCATTCCGGTCTCCCTTGTCTTTGTTGGTTCAATTTCATTATATGCTACACGTCGCTATGCGACCGCCTGCAAGACCTCTAGACTGAGCTCTAGGGCGCAACGGAACATACATTTTCCTTAAGCAGATCGGTGAGCCCCACACTATCATCATATTACCGATCACAACCAACAAAAATAACGAGCCCGTGGCTCAATGGTAGAGCGTCCGAGTGAAATACCAAAGTTCGCGGGTTTGAATCCCAGGTGTGCCACACTTGGGATTGGGTATGAGTGGCTGATGACGGCTAATAAGCCAGAAATGGCCATTCCGGTCTCCCTTGTCTTTGTCGGTTCAATTTCATCATATGCTACATGTCGCTATGCGACCGCCTGCGAGGGCTCTAGTCCGAGCTCCAGGGCACAACGGAAAATACATGTTCCTTAAGCAGATCGGTTAGCCCCACACTATCATATATATATATATATATATATATATATGGATATAGGGGAAAATACGGACCCCAGGTGTTGAAATGGAAGGAGAAGATAAGGCGATTTCTGGGGTAGAAGATATAATTGTCTGACGTTTCACACTCATACTCGAGCGCATCATCGGAGATTGAGCATAGGGGAAACTACATGGCTTAAAAAGGGTCTTTCTTGCTCACTTGCGATAGGTCTAGCCGCCTCGTTTCTCATTGGTCTTCCTCTCGTGCGCCAATTGTGCTTGACGGCCTCATAGGTCACTGGTAGGTCAATGCTGCGGTTGATAGAGTTGGCGTCTGACTGCCAAGCTGCGATGACTTCCCTCGCCAGTCTGTTTTCGGCTCGGCCGAGCACTTAAGCCTCGTCAAAATCGAACCAGTGGTTGTTTTCTAGACTGCATGGCGACGTGTGATGGAATATCCTTTCGCCTTACGGTTAAAGTGTGCTCGTGCATGCGCGTACTCAGTCGTTTGTCGGTCATGCCGCAGTAGTTGGCCGGGCAGTCTAGACAGTTGACACGGTAAATAACGCCTGAGGTGTCTGCGGGTGGTAGTCGGCCCTTTGGTTGCATAACTAATCGACGGATGGTGGCCTCCGGTCGGTGTCCAACGCCCACGTTTAGTGGTCTTAACACGCGCTCAGTGGCTTCTGAGACGTTCCTGACATGGAAGGTTTCAGGTCTTTGTTTAGGCCCACCTTCGGTCTTTGTATGCCTTTGGTATAAGCATTTGTTTACGAAGCTGTTTGGATATCCACTGACGAGAAAGAGGCGCCATAGGGTTTAACGTTCTCGCAGCTTCTCAGCCTCTGTGTTGCAGTGTGTCTGGATGCGGCGAAAAAGCGATCGGACGCAACTGCGTTTATGCGACAGGGGGTGATTGCTGTTGTAGTGAAGAATTTTCTCCGTGTTTGTCGCTTTTCGAAACACGCCAGTCTTGTCGTCGAATCTGACCCAATGAAAACACTGGTAGGAAAAATCAATGAGCTTTAATCTAGTGATGAGCCAAAAGGCAATATCCGAAAATGATTGGAGACAAATGAAACCACAGGATGCCGCCTTAGCGCGGTTCTACGGTTTGCCAAAAATCCACAAGCCGAACGTTCCCCTACGGCCCATCGTGGCGCTGAAAGGCACGCCTACCTATGGACTGGCTAAATGGCTCGCTAAGCATTTGAAGAAGCTGGTAGAGGGCTCAGAACACACAGCCGTATACTCAACGCGCTTCCTAGAAAAACTCCGAGGCATCACAATCGCCCGCGACGAGATAATGGTGTCCTTTGACGTCGTCTCCCTATTCACATCCATCCCAAAAGAATTGGCCATGAGAGTCGTCGATGACCTTCTGGACAGAAGGTACAACGATGAAGGAAAACTTTTTAAAAGGGAACACGCAATGGAGTTACTGGACTCTGCCTTCGCACGTACTTCACGTTTAACGACTATGTTTATGAGCAAATCCAGGGAACCCCGATGGGATCACCAATCTCCTGCTACCTTGCGGAGGCCATCCTGCAAGAACGGGAAACTCAGGTATTCCAGATCTACAAGCCGAAATTCTGGATGCGCTACGTGGACGAAACCTTTGTTATCATACACCGAGAAGCCAAAGAGAACTTCAAAAGGGATCTGAACTCGATTTTCCCACAGATTCAATTCACAATGGAGGAAGAAGAGGATGGAATGCTCCCTTTTCTCGATGTTCAGATATCAAGGCGGGAGGACGGAACCTCCAGAGTGGCGTGTTTCGAAAAGCGACAAACACGGAGAAAATTCTTCACTACAACAGCAATCATCCCCCTGTCGCATAAACGCAGTTGCGTCCGATCGCTTTTTCGCCGCATCCAGACACACTGCAACACAGAGGCTGAGAAGCTGCGAGAACGTAAAACCCTATGGCACCTCTTTCTCGCCAGTGGATATCCACACAGCTTCGTAAACAAATACTTATACCAAAGGCATACAAAGACCGAAGGTGAGCCTAAACAAAGACCTGAAACCTTCCATGTCTTGCCCCATGTGAGGAACGTCTCAGAAGCCACTGAGCGCGTGTTAAGACCACTAAACGTGGGCGTTGGACACCGACCGGAGGCCACCATCCGTCGATTAGTTATGCAACCAAAGGGCCGACTACCACCCGCAGACACCTCAGGCGTTATTTACCGTGTCAACTGTCTAGACTGCCCGGCCAACTACTGCGGCATGACCGACAAACGATTGAGTATGCGCATGCACGAGCACACTTTGGCCGTTAGACGAAAGGATATTCCATCACACGTCGCCATGCAGTCTAGAAAACAACCACCGGTTCGATTTTGACGGGGATCAAGTGCTCGGCCGAGCCAAAAACAGACTGGCGAGGGAAATCATCGAAGCTTGGCAGTCAGACGCCAACTCTATCAACCGCAGCATTGACCTACCAGTGCCCTATGGGGCCGTCAAGCTCCATTGGCGCACGAGAGGAAGACCAATGAGAAACGAGGCGGCTAGACCTATCGCAGGTGAGCAAGAAAGACCCTTTTTAAACCATGTAGTTTCCCCTATGCTCAATCTCCAATGATGCGCTCGAGTATGAGTGTGAAACGTCAGACAATTATATCTTCTACCCCAGAGATCGCCTTATCTTCTCCTTCCATTTCAACACCTGGGGTCCGTATTTTTTCCTATATCCATAAATACATATGTATATATAATAAGATGGGAAGGGCATTCTCTGGGACCAGATTTTGTATTCATCCGAATTTTCGAGCTTTCACGCGAGCCCATCATGCGAGCCCATCAGCGCCATTGATTTGTTCGTGCAGGGCCTCATATGCAGCTGGCATATCGATATGTCTATTGATCGATTCCGCGGTCGAGTGCCACGATTCCTGCAGCAGGCATGAAATTCAGTCGTCTGACTGGCCCAGTATTTTGAGAGAGAGAGAGCTACGCTTTATTTTGAAATTAAAATTATGAAACTTTCAGCAAAAATTTCCTCAATTCTCCGTGAATATGGTTGGGCACGCAAACCAGAGAATACCGGAAGATCACAAACGGATGGCCGAAGAATGCATATATTGACATTATGAAGCATCAGCCTTGAATGCGTTTCAAAATATGGACGAAATTGGAATTCTTTCAAAACGATCCCAGCGTCTTGCGCTGATGACCCTCATTTTTGTTGTTCGAATAAACAAATAAGATTAAAATTCGGTATATAAAGGGTGATAGGTTGAGCTTTTTCTGCCAGCATCTGCATGGGTGTAATTACCCAAGCTAAATACGGTAGTGTTTAACAGAAATTCAGTATGCTGACGTAAATTAATGCAGCTGAGTAGCGGTGGCAAAGAGTAGTCAGCAAGTACGCGCTGTTATAGTCGGCCTCCATCACTGCTCCGCCAAACCTTATCCACCTTCATTACGAACGTGCCTGGACGCACTCATCCCACAGTCTGACCAACTGCAGCGTAATCAAACACGTACGCACGCGCCATCATTTTCTCACGCAATGCCCCACAAAACTCCATCTCACGTCGGCTGAGCTTTCGCCCACAAAGCCCGACGTCATAAGCTTACTCAGGCATAATTTAAATCTGTCAACGCACGCACAACGGACTTTAAAGAAGCACCCGATCTGGTATTTTCCTACATCACAGGACTTGGTTTTATAATTGTGACGCTCAGCTATTCCCGCAGCCCTGACTAAACAGACAGCGTGCAGCATTGGAGACGCAGGGGTAAAAACGGAAGGACGCTGAGCAGATGGTGCCTGTGTATTTAAGTTGTAAAATGACATCTTAAAGGAAGGTCTTTCGTGTTCTTGGTTTTTGAAATGCAGCACGAAAACCATGTCATTTATCATAGTTTCAGCACAAGAGTGTACGAAGTCGCTGTGAGGAGTTCGGTTCATAAGTGAGTTCTCCAACCTTTCCTGGATGCCTCCTGGTATCTCCTCTATTTTGCTGTTTCAGTTCTTCTGAAATAAATGTGTGAATTTGGAGTAAAAAGTTCAGGAAAAATCACGTTGACTCTTTATACTCATAGCATGGACTCCGCTTCAATACTTTGAGTATATATATATATATATATATATATATATATATATATATATATATTGAATAGCTGAGGTAGAGTGCATTCCGAGATGATATAATGAAGAAAAAAGGGCTCGTCAGAAAATAGAGTTGTACTCGTGAATTTTCAAGTTGGTCACACCAACCCGTCGTCAGACGAAAATGAACAGAGGGAAATGAAATGGTCAGATGACCAGTTTGTGCTACAGGACAGACAAGGACAGACAACCAACTGGGGTGTGAGGAATGGGTACATAATTGGATTGGGGCCGGTTGGGGGCTGTTAGGGTTCCCTGTGTCGGAGGCGAAGGGGGATGGCGAGTAAATGTGACTGCAGACGGTAAACTTAATGGTCGACGATGCGGGATGGGGACAGAGGTAATTGCATCGATTTTTGAGGTGTTTATAGTTTCAACTGTTGTTCGCCGTGTCAGGGGGAGGGGGTGGCGAGACAGTGAGATTCTACATGGTCCAGTAAAGATAAGCGGCTGTGGTTAGGTTGTGGGCGCAAATCAGTGAGCCGGGCACGCAGGCCTTCGTATTGAGAGTCCAGATCGACATGGCGGTTGATGCTGGTCGTGTTAGAGTGCCACGCCTCGAGGAATTCACGCGCCTGTTTGTTGTTAGCCATTGCAACAACTTCGGTTCCGTCCCAATTGAAGCGATGGTCGAACTCAAGGGCATGCGCAAAGATGAGTGACAAAAGGTCGCGTCGACGAATGGCTAGTTTATGTTCCGTAATACGCGTCCCAAGTCGTCGGCCGGTATGACCAATATAAGTGCAAGAGCAGTTAGCACACGGAATGCGATAGAGGACATTAGTTTGCTGCTCTTTGGGTACAGGGGTCTTTTACTCGGGATAGTGTTGCGCGCAAGGACGATGCCGGTTTGTGCGCAATGGAGATGCCAAACCGGTTTAATTGTCAGGCGATCGCTTCGGAGATGCCCTGCATGTAAGGTAGGGAGTAGAATTTACGCGGTCCGGGTTCTCCATTAGAGCCGAAGGTTTGTGGTTGCCTCTAGTGTCTGAGGCAGCTTTTCACAAAACTGACTGGGTATCCGTTGAGTCGGAATAACCGATACAGGTAAGTGAGTTCTTTTTTGCGTAGATGATCGCTACTACAGTAACGAAAGGCCCGGTGGAAAAGGGTTCGAACGCAGCTTCTTTTATGGACATTATATATATATATATACATATATATATAGAAGAGAGAAGAGAGCAGCCATCTGGCACTTTGTGCAATAGCTTAAAAGGCACCTTAAAAGTAAGCGAATATAATGCAAATTGTTCTAGTATAAAAAGAAAAGTAAGTTTCTTTGTATTGAGCAAAAATTGAAAGTTATTTTTCAGGGAAACGGAAATTTCGACCAAACGTTTCAAATAAATCCATGATTTTACCTGATATAAAGATATCCAGATTAACGATTTGACCTCTGCTCTCTACTTTAACTAGCTCAATTACTTCATTTAATACCAGTAAAATGAAAACAGTTTCTTTGGAAACGTCAAATTTGCAGTCAAACTGCGTGAAAGGAAATGTTGCAGAGGTAATGACCAAACACTAAAACCTAACTTTAACCCTTCTGAAGAGGAATTTATTCCCTATGTAAATGCAAGTTGACTTTGGAAGAATAACTATATCACCTACGAGTTAGTAAATGTTAAACCTACCTCAAAGTTGACGTTCAAAACATTTGTTGCTGTCCTAGTACCTCGTTCGCTTCACACGAAATTCAAGGAGTTGGTAGCAACGTAACCGATGCAGACACTGAACGCAGTCTCGATGGGAGTGGTACTTAACTCTAAGGCGCAATCCTCGTAGCTAAATGCGACACTCGTATTAGTGACTTTCATTGGCCCATTCATTTGATCTTAATGCAAAGTTTTCGTAAATAAAGTGAATGTCTTTAACAAAACCCGGCAGACTTAATATAGTCAATACTAGAAAATCCACTTTCTAAAATACTCAACTGGGGAATAAACGCTTGGAAATTAAAAAAAGCAGGTTTAGAACTCTAATTTTTAAAAACCCCGCATAACCCATGGAAAACGCGACCGAAACGAATCTTCTAGAAGTTGCGTCGTGCGTCAGCGAATACTGGGCAAATACGTATGCGTTGCTTTGGTTCGTGGATCCACATCCGTTAATTTTAAGATTAAATATTTACCTGCTAACAGTCTTACAGTAGTGGAGCAAAATCAATTATTTACGCGTAGGCTTAGTGGTTATCACGGTTGAAAAGCTCATCCACGTGTACAAAATTTAAAGTAAACAAGATTTTCTACTGAATGAGAGCGAAAATATTTTTATGCTTATTTTTCATAGAATGTATTTGAATTTCTATTTGCACCGAAACAGAAATCGAAAAAGATGCAAACGACGCACGTTATCGTTTTCAACAAGTCTTTTTATGCAGTACATTTGACAACCGTCTGAAATATCTCATGATTACGCCGCATGGGATCCATATTGCAACTGCATTGAAGTACCTATTCACGATCAAAAACGCATTCAAGCATTGTGGTTACTGAATGTATGCTGAACGAATAACGAACTCTTGCGCAGAAATGCATAGTTCATAAAACCTATGTCTTAATGAAAATTCATGCTTACGCCAGGTGGTTTATTTTAGAAAGAACGAATTGGTAGGCCATTCCGCATTGTTCGACTGCATGGTTCCAGGTCTACGTGACGCCTACTACCTTGAAGATTGGCACGAACCAATAGTGATTGCGTCACCACTCATCCATGTGTCACCAAATCTGTCCCGTGTGCTCGCCTTATTCCTAGATTTAGACTTTTGGTTTCTGGAGACTTTCACAGCTGCGACATGCAGCTAAAAATTAAACATAACACGTGCTTTGATCCGTTAGTTAGAATGGATTTAAAATTTTTATAAGCATATTGTAACAAACATGGGTGGAACGGCGTTAACTAACGCAACAGTTATGTATCTAAATTTCAGTTAAATATATCTTTTCAGATATCCTCGTAAAAGGAAACAAAACCGTAACACCAAAATGCCGTGTTCATACCCATTTGATGTATTGTCAAACAGAAACATCATCGGATCCAACTGGGCAAGACAACTAGCCAGTGGCTTAATGGTTGAAGCGTCGGAATTATAATTAACAGGTCGCGGGGTCGAGTCTCGGGTAGAGCACCACCTAGGGTTGGGTATGGCTGGTTGATGATGGCCTTCAATGGCCATTTCAGTCTCTCTCGTCTTTGTCGGCGATGTTCATCTGCCTATGGTACTGTGCGGCTGTTGGCTTGGGGCTCGAGTGAGCCCGAAACCAGAACGGGAGGAGTGCGTCCCGTAAGCGATCGGTGAACGTACATAAAATTACATGCTATTTTAATTTTTATTCATGTTACTGATTGTATAAAAGTAAAACATAATTTGTAATTACATAAAATATTCAGAGGCGAAAGAGCGTTTTCGGTTAATACACATTGGTGAAGGGACAAGTGAAATTTTACGGTACTTATTCGTGCAACAGGGTCTTCAGAGAAAAAAAATCAGAAGGAGCCCATTTGGTTTCTATCAGATCAGGCCGACTTGAATGCCTTGCTGTGATGAATGGGGATACATGGGAGGTTATGTCCGATATCACCCTGGCTATCAACAGGTATCAGAATGAATGGGAAACCATCAAAAATATTCGGGTGGCAGTGATTTAATTGGAGGGTAGAGGCGTAAGGAGTACAAAAGCCCCTTGTGTCGGTTTTCCTCTGATGCATATCGTTTACAGTCCTGCAAACTGCAGTCTATACAGACAGGCTGAATATTTTTCTTTTCTCGAAAACGAACTGTCCATTGTCGTGCACAAACCAAATTCACAACAAAATATATTCCTGGGGTGTGAAATATGTTAAAATTGAATGTAACTTCATTTCCACGAAAATGGCGGTTTGTCCATCCTTTGCGATGATAACGCACAGCATATGTGCGCGTGAGAAAGTTTATAGTGACAGAAAAAACTTGCGCAGTGACTAACATATTCTCTTCTCCTCCAGTATCAAGGAGACCGGAGGCGAGATATGGCGAAGGTGTCTGATGCTACCGGAAGTGCCTCGTAGCATTGCACCACACAAGCTCGGATCGCACGGAGTGGGAGTGCAAATGCACATGCACATCACGCATCGGTCTGGTCGGTCACTCGTGAATGCCTCGCACAGAGACTTACGAACCGATAGTTCAACCGTAGATTTCGCCGATGTCGACTGTATGCTCCACGGAAGGGTGGTGCATAAACGGTGAATTGTGCGGAATTTAGTTTAAAGTGATAGTAGACTTGCGATGCATCTACCGCACTCTCTCATCCTCCCCACCTAATCCCGGTGTCATGACAGAGTCAAGAAGACAGGAGATGGGAGAGGGCGCAGGTGGCTGGCACAGCCGGAGCCGCCCCTGGGCGTACCACCACACCTGGCTCGGATCCCACGGAGTGGGAGTGCCATAGATGCTACACTAAGAAGGAGTCATTGCAGCATGACTATTGGCCTCACAGTCAGCCATTCCACATGAAACACACATTGGGCTGACCACGCGGTCCGAGTTATACCATCAGTTGGCAACCTTACAAGCCATGGCATTTAGTGTATTGTGATAGTTTCAAGCGCGTTAGATTGTTTAAAGTGAGGAAAATGCACTAAGCTGTTGACCTCACTTTCTCTCCAACCCCCACAATCAGACCACCGTCTGAACCGGTCAGTTGTCTGATGTGGGAGTGGGCGCATTGGCTGACAGATCGGCGTACCCGTCTTCGTGCGCCACAGCATGACCTGGCCCCCATAACGCACACACCTGGATTTACTTACTCAGGGGATATAGAGGAGCCATCAACTTCTGACTCCCAGTCCACTGGTCAGCCACTCGACACACACAGCACATACCCTGGGCCGACGGCTTGGTCTGGTATAAGCGTTAGATTGGCAGCCTTTTAAGCCACGATTTGTAGTTAACCGTGATATTCACGGGTACATGATGATGGTGAGGGTGTTTTCTATGTATTGGTGTAGGAAATGTGCGCTGATATGGCTTAACCTCCGGTTGTTTTCCGCTGATTTTCATGGAGGCGCATGTGTCCTTTTAGGCCAACGCAGTGTGTAAAGATGCGGGGGCTGTGAGGGCAGAGGAGACCGGTGCGTCGACTTTATGTCGGAGCCCCAGGCACTGGTTCACCAGTTTCTGTACGATGGATTCGCAAGTGACCGACCAGGCCGATGCGTGAGTTGAAGTTGCGGGCGCATTGTGGGCACAAGAAATCGGTAGATGCTGGGGGATGTCATTCATGGTAGTGGGGTGGCAGTGGCGGTAGGAATGGCAGGAGCGGATGGTGTGCGAGGGGTATCGGTGTCATCGTTATTGCGGTGAATTCCGCTGTCATGGATGCGCATGTGACCGAATAGACTCATGCGATGAGTGAATGCGTGAGGACAGTTAGGGCAGTAGAGGCGGTGATCTCTGCTGTGTGTTGGTGCTCCAGGCACTGGTTCACCGGTCGTTATACGATGGATTCGCAAGTGACCGACCAGGCCGGTGCGTGAGGTTAATGTGGTGGTGGTTGTGGTGACAGGTGATGAGTATTGGGAGGTGGTCTCTATGATAGTTGGAGTAATGAAATTGATGCCAGGAGTGAGGGTGGGGGAGTCTGAAGGAGGGTTGGCAGAATTTGGCGTAGAAGTTGGAATTGTCGGATTGTTGGTGTATTGCGTCCGAAGATGTCCAACCAGGCCAATTCGCGTACGAAAGGTGCGTTGACAGCGCGGGCATGTTGGAAGGGCCTGGGCATTGGCGGTGTTGGTCAGGGGCGCTGGTGACTTTCGTGTCGCTCTTTCGGCCTTGGCGGCGGCGATCTGTCTGGCCTCGTAGATTGCTGAACCAGTCTTCTCCATGCCGGTCTATCCTGGGTAAGGTCCTCCCAGGTCGCCGGGTTGACCTGCCGTTGCTTCAGGAAAGTCTTCAGAGTGCCATTGTAGCGTCGTACTTGAACCCCTTGTAGATGAGAACCCATGGCGACATCTCCATAGAAGAGTCCTTTGGATAATCTTTCGTCGTCCATCCTCACACGGTGGTTGCTCCATCGAAGTCACAGCTTTAGTATTCTACGAAGGCAGCTAAGGTGGAAGTGGTTGAGCTTCCACGCCTTCTTTTGGTAGATCGTCCACGCCTTCGCTCCATATAGCAGCTTCGGCAATATTACAGCTTTGTACATCATGAGTTTGGTGCTGAGGTGGAGATCGTGTCGATTCCAGACCGCGTTCTGCATGCGTCCAAAGGCTTGGCTGGCTTTGGTGATCCGATGGGAAATCTCATCGTCAACTTTGGTGCTGCGACAGAGATTGCTGCCCAACTACGTGAAGGTATCCACAGATTTCAGTTGGGCGCCATTGACATTGATGTGAGCTGCAATGTAGATTGTATTTGGCGGCGGCTGATGCATCACCACCGTTTTCTCAGTGTTGATGCGAAGTCCGAAGTTGTCACAGGTGGCAGCGAAGAGGTTCATGCTCCTTTGCATTTCCTATTCTGTCGTTGTATTGAGTGCGCAGTCGTCAGCAAAGAGAAGTTCGTAGATGGTGGCCGTGGAGACACGCGAGCAGAAGTGCATCCGTCGTTGGTTGAGGAGTCAGCCGTCCATCCGGTAGGCGATGCGGATCCCGGGGCGTTCGTCACGGTTGGTGTCCATTAGCATGGCAGAGAACATGAGACCTAGGAGGGTAGGCACGAGGACGCACCATATGCGTGAAACGTTCAGTACAGCCGAATTTCTGCATGATTTTCCACAGCCCGTCCAATTCACTGTGTCAAAGGCATTTCCTGGTATTTCACTTGCAGCTGGCGAGCGGCGAAGATCATGTCGATTGTTCCTCGGTGTCGTCGGAAGCCAAATTGGCTTTTCAGGAGCAGTCCTTGCTCCAGGAGAGCGTTCAGGCGATTGAGGAGAATGCGAGCAAAGATCCTTCTGTCGATTTTCAGCAGCGAGATTCCTCGGTAGTTGTCGCAGAGTTGGGGGTTTCCTTTCTTCTTGTATAGGTGGACAATGTTGGCGTCTTTGAAATCCTGAGGGACTTATCCTTGGTGCCACATCTCCTGGAAGATCACTGTGAGTCGATTCATCAGCTGGGGTCCACCATGCTTGTAAATCTCAGCAGGGATCTTGTCCGAGCCAGGTGCTTTCCCGCTGGAGAGTTGCTGCACTGCTCTGATGGTTTCTTGGAGAGCGGGCGGGAGATCAAGGTTGGCGTTGATTTCCACTTCAGACAGGCGATCGATGGCGGCATCGGAGATGGTGGAGGGCTGGTTGAGAACGCTTTGAAAGTGCTCTGCCCATTGCGTCAGGATTTGCGTCTTCTCAGTGAGCAGCGTCCTGCCATCGGCACTGAGAAGAGGGGCGGCTCCTTAGACTGGAGGTCCGTAGACAGTCTTGGTGGTGGCGAAGAAGTTCTTCCATTCGTTTTGGTCCGCGTATCCTTGGATTTCCTCGGCTTTGCGCATCATCCAGGCATCCCGCATCTCCCGCAGCCGTTGCTGTACAAGGCGGCGATTTCGATAGAAGGCTGTCTTGTTTGCAGCGGTAGGGCGATTGACGTATGCTTTGTGCAAGTGGTTCTTCTCGACGAGCAGAGCTTTGATAGCTGCGTTGTTGTCATCGAACCAATCTTGTTGCTGACGACGTGCATGGCCGATGACATCAAGACGGTGAATTGAATGGAGTACCTCAGCTGACACCAGCAGTTCTCCACGGAGATATCCACGTCGGCAACTGGAAGGTTCACTAGACGGTTGGCCAGTTCGTTGCTGAAATGTAGATGGTGAGCAGGCACATTCAACAAAACAGTATTCAACTTACCTTGTGGTCGCTTACCTTGGGGTCTCCTTCGGGGTTGCAGACGGAGCCTCATCTTGGAGATGACGAGGCGGTGATCCATTCACCCGTTGGCACTGGGGATCGCCTTTGTCACCAGGACGTCCTGTTTATCTCATCTTCGGACGAGAACATAGTCCAAGAGGTGCCAGTGTCTCGATCGAGGATGTACCCAGGTCGCTTTTTGCCGCTTTGGGAGGTGGAAGAAGGTGTTGGTCAGTAGGAGGCGGTGTTCCGCACAGGTTCGCAAAAGAATTAGGCCTTCATCGTTACGGCTACCGAGGCCATGGGGACCCAGCACTCCCTGCCAGGCAGCGTGGTCTGTCCCAACGCGGGCGTTGAAGTCACAAAGGACAATTAACTTAGCCGCCTTCGGTTCATTCACCAAGAGGGAGTGTAGATCCTCGTAGAATTTGTCCTTCGCCGCATCAGAGCTCGTCATTGGGGGAACGTAGGCACTGATGATGGTGGCGAACTTGTCTCCCCAAAGAGGCAGGCGGAGGCTCATCAGGCGATCATTTATACCCTGTGGTAGACAGGGCAGACGTCTCACGATGCCGTTCCGGATGGCAAAGGTGACACCAGCGTCGCGTCGCTCTGCCTTTGGTCGGCCGCTCTAGAAGAAGGTGTAGTCGGCACCTACCTCCTCCAGCTGACCCTGTTCAAAGAATCAGGTCTCGCTGAGAGCAGCAATGTCTACCTTGTAGCGCGCCAGTTCCCGAGCGACTAGCACCATCGTCCGTTCCGGCCGGTTGCTCCACCGATTGTCTAAAAGGGAACGAAAATTCCAGGCTGCTAGTGTGAGCGGACTCACCCGAGCAGCCTGGAGGGTACCCTGAAGGGTACGGTTGGGGGGGATTGGGAGAGGAGTTTTTGTTGATATTGTTTAGAGTTTTTCAACCGCATGTAATTGCAGTCTGCTAGCCACGGTCTACTGCAGCTGTTGTGAGACCCAGCATTTGTTTAGAGGACCTTTTCTAGCCCCTTCCCCCGCGAGGGCGTTAGCAGTGCTGTCCATAAATAGGACTGCTAAGTCATCCCAGGCGGCTACCGAACTGCACTATGGGTCACGATTTAGGTTAGTGAGAGAGCGACCGATTCACCTGGGCCGCCTACCAGATTGCATGTTGCCCTCGTTGTAGGACTTTTTCGATTGTGGGGAAGGAGGGAAGGGTGAGGAGAAGGAAAGAAGGGAAGAAGTAAAAGAAAAGGAGAGGAGGAGAGAGAGAGGAGGAAGAAGGGTGAGAGGAGGGGGAGGAGTAGAAGTAGGAGGGGAAAGGGGAGTAGGCTGGGAAGAGGAAAGTGGAGGACGGGAGAGTGGGAAGAGCAGGGGGAAGGGGGCAAACCTACCGGTTGTGGAGACGCACGCAACACCGGAGACCTTCACCTGGTTTAGCCCGCCGGTCGTGGCGGTTGCCCGGGGTGTGGCCGGCTTCGAGGAGCCCCTGGTGAGAGTGGGGTACCAGCTAGAGGTAGCCACAGGAGTATTCACCACCTATACGAGACGTATGGAGGGACCGAATACTACCTGTTTTGATGCTACCCATATCTATTACCCCCTACACCCCACGCGGTCCGACACACGACAGTTCGACCGTCGTAGTCCGACGATGTCCACCGTATGCTCATGGGAAAGTTGAGCAGGGACGGTGACTTGCGCGTGATTTAGTTTAAAGTGATAGTAGACTTGCGCTGCATCTACCGCACTCTCTCCTCCTCCCCCACCTGAGCCCGGTGTCAAGACAGAGTCAAGAAAACCGGAGGCGGGAGAGGACGCAGGTGGCTGGCGCAGCCGGGTCTCCTAAGTCCTAGCCACCCCTAGGCGTGCCACCACACCACTATGTTCGGCATTTTTTATGGGAGCGCAACCCGAATAACGCATGCCATGCCCTAATGTGGCCCCCGTGTTGGTCCAACGCATCTACCACGTGGCCCATTTAGGGGGCACACACGACAGTTCGACCATCGTAGTCCGACGATGTCCACCGTATGCTCCATGGGAAAGTGGAGCAGGGACGGTGACTTGCGCGTGATTTAGTTTAAAGTGATAGTAGACTTGCGCTGCATCTACCGCACTCTCTCCTCCTCCCCCCACTTGAGCCCGGTGTCAAGACAGAGTCAAGAAGACCGAGGCGGGAGAGGACGCAGGTGGCTGGCGCGGCTGGGTCCCCTAAGTCCTAGCCGCCCCTAGGTGTGCCAACACACCTCCATGTTCGGCATTTGTTATGGGAGCGCAACCCGAATAACGCCTGCCGTGCCCTAATGTGGTCCCCGTGTTGGTCCAACGCATCTACCACGTGGCCCGTTTAGGGGGTAAGGGGGCACACACACACACACGACGACAGTTCGACCGTCCATATCCGACGATGTCCACCGTATGCTCATGGGAAAGTTGAGCAGCTACGGTGACTTGCGCGTGATTTGGTTTAAAGTGATAGTAGACTTGCGCTGCATCTACCGCACTCTCTCCTCCTCCCCCACCTGAGCCCGGTGTAAAGACAGAGTCAAGAAGACCGGAGGCGGGAGAGGACGCAGGTGGCTGGCGCGGCTGGGTCCCCTATGTCCTAGCCGCCCCTAGGCGTGCCACCACACCTCCATGTTCGCCTGCCGTGCCCTAATTTGGCCCCCGTGTTGGTCCAACGCATCTACCACGTGGCCCGTTTAGGGCCCCACATACACACACATGCACAATTCGATCTGAAACGCAATTTCGTAGTTAATTATGGAGCTGCGTGAGAGTATGCTACCTAGATAGGTGACATTTTCCAGGGTTTTAAGCAGGGTGCCGAGCAAGACATTCTATTCAGTGTTGGATGCAGGCTGCTGCATGACCATAATTATATCCGTGCTGTTGGGGGTTAGACGGTGACAATATCCATGCTCGTTTGTATATCCTATTTCTGTGGTGTTGAGTGCACATGCGTCGGCAACTAACAGGTTAGGGGTGGTGGTCGTGGATGGACGTTTTGGGGCCTGCAGGCGCTATCTGATGAGAAGATGGCCGTTCGACAGCGCTCATCACGATAGGTGTCAATCACTATTGTAGGGACCATGAGACTGAAGAGGGTGGGGGTGAGAAAACAGCCCGGCTTCACACCGCTGATCACTGTGAATGCTTGGAAAACCGTCCCAGTGTCCGTCACGGGCGCCAGCATCCCGTCATTCACCTGACGCAGTAGAATACTGACACCAGGAAACATGTGTAAATATTTCATAAAGTGCGAAAATTATCTACTGAATTCGAAATAGAAAGTCAAATCGGCAAGCACATTTTTTCGGTAATTCATCATCGGGCTGTTAAAAGTACAAGAGAAAGGAAACTTTGAGGTGTTAACAGGGTTTAAAAAGGTCTAGTCGTTAATACTGATCGTTTGAACGCCGCCTACATGGCGAGGTTGACGTGGGAATGGTGGAGGTGGGGTTGAGTATGAGAATTTAACATCAATGTCAAGTACGCGGTGTAAACAACTGTCATCATCGGGTGGAGATGTCGTATATAAACCAGCTGAAGTGGTTGTCAGCCACGGAAGAGAGAGCGTCTGCTGGCTTTGTTAGCCCCATGGCCACTGCCTCGACTGTTGCAAGCACGCGCCTTTGTAGGTCTTTAGAGGAGTTGGCCGATGTACATAAATCCATAAGAAACACCAGCAAATGGACGACGGATTCTAGTTACTCAAGACTTTATCGCAGTAGCTGCTCAACGCTTGGGCAGACAGGCAGGCCTTGACGGCTACTGGTTTCATTTTTTTGCGTGCTACAAGCATTTTGTTTATAAAAAATGACTGTCACTTGGCAGCTTGTGAATATTATGCGGTTATTCCATAGCAGCTGTTGGATTTAAACTAAAATTTGCATAACAACCTTGCCCTGAAGCATTTAACTCCAGGTTCGCAAATTCATTTCCGTAGGAACTAAAGAGAGTAATAAGCTACCGGGCATGTTCCGACTGCTCAGGACTTGCCTAGAGATCTTCTAGCTGGAAGCTGTATCAGTCTGTACAACCAAGTCATCGGCTTTTCAGCTATTGCGAATACGATTTTACCGAAGAACTTCAGCCAGGTTTTTCTTAAGTGAGTTAAATGAATTAAATTAGTCAACCCCTATTAAAAATAAAATGATCTTCTGAATAAGAATTCACGAAAAATAATTATAGGTAGTCGAGCTGAAACAGGAAAACAGATGCAAATTCTACCTACAGTAGATGCCCTATCTCATGAAATTAATGAATTTCATAAGAAAAGGCTCGTTATGCGAAATCAGCGCACACCGCATAAAAATCATTCATTTTCACTAAAAACCTGAATTAAAGATAAGAGCTGTATTAAAAAATTAAACACAATAAGGCTAAATATGGAGGTGCATAAGGAAGGACATGTACGAAAACGGTAAAATAATGCAGAATAATAACAAATGCACGATATATGCAATTGTTAAATTGTCTGTTTGCATTTATGACAGCATAAATTCCATCAGACATGAAGATAGCTAGGTTGTCTGTAGTAGACTGTTAAATGCGAGAGTGCAGCACAATGTTAATTTTTTTGCATCGAAAGACCTTTTCTTGCCTTGTGTCAATTTCTTTTGATCATTGCAAAAGGACTTTTTGATTGGATTCAGGTCGGGGCTTTTGGCAGGAATAAAAAATAGATTGCAGGCCACACGCGTAGAAGCTGACTGTTGTCTAAAAAGTTAGATTATATTTGTAAACGTTATCGAATTCATTTCTCTTAAGAGCGATGAATTGGAGCATTATCCTGTAAAATTATCGTATCTATTCTGCGTCGTTGGATGTCGTTATAGCCGAAGGCATCCTTTATAATGTAAAGTAACACCCTACTATTAATAATCTCAGTTGTCGACCGTCAGATCGATCGCTCTTCAAATTTGATGGCCATCTAAACCATCTAACGTCGGCAGTTCTTGAAAAATGCTATCGATATAGTGTACTTTTGAGGGGCATTTTTTTCCAACATATGACCATCTGGGTCGATTTCACAGGCTTGTATGAAAATAAGACATCATCACATAAGTAAATGCTCTTTCAGAACGAGATCCTGTGATCAAGGTACCTCTTAGCAACTAAGGAACCTTCTTTTATAAGTTTCCTACATAAAAACGACTTGATTGTGGCATTTGCCTGGCACAGTTCAACTTTCTGCATAAGTTTTCCTGATTAAATTCCTGGAGAACATCGTCAGATGTTCCCTGTGAATGGTCTCAATGGGGATATAACGATAAATCTTTCTGAAGAAAATTGTCATCCTGCTTACTTGTTGACTGTTTTGGTCCGCTCTGCTTACTTCTAGCCACGGTCCAATCATTATTAATGCGTCACAGAGTGACCTTTATAATATCTAAAATACTACCTAAGAGCTCACTTGGCACTCTGTGTACTTCGAGTTTCCATATTCATTCATAGTGAACTGCTGATGGAGATTTTCTGGACATCTTTCTCACACGGCTTGTCACGGTTTTTCGCATATGTGCTTGTTTACAGTCCCAATTATCGATGGGCTAAAAAAATTACACTCACACAAATTTATTACTGAGTTTTTTGGCACAAGGCATCAGAAGTTTTCGAAACTGAATTTTTATAAAACTAAATCCACTCTTTTTTTCCAAAAACAATTTAATTTGTCATACCTGCATTTACCCTGATTTAAGTGAATGCTAGATCACATTTTATGTTCTCTGAAAGGATCTACTTAACGTTTTTAGCAGATATTATTATTTATTTATAGTACAGTGCACACAGAAAGGATGGTTTAGACCGGAAACTGCAATATCCCAGATAAATGCCTGGAAATCAGGAAACTTCGGATTTGGCCCCGTTTTGCCTTTAGATAAAACAACCTAAAATACCCTATTTTTTAGTGCACATCTTCGTGTGGCCTAAATCAGTACAACAAATAAAAGAATCAACCTCAAACGTGTGCCATACTACCAACTCAAATTTCGTGCACGGTATTTAGTTAAACAATCTAAATGGTAACAAGCATTTCACTGATGCCAGTTAGTCTAAGTTGCTTTAAGAGTTGCTTTCTATAGCCGTCGTTAAATGAAAATTATTATTTGTTACCACTTAAGTTGGTAGCAAGTAGTCCGTTTTAAGGGCATTGAGGATTAATTCCACAGTTGCAGGGCATAGAAGTCATAGATGTGAGATGAATTGCCCTGTACCAGTTTAAGTTTGTTGGTTTGAATATTTTCTCAAAACGCCTTTATCTCCTTTATTTTAAGATAACCAACCATTCTTAATTACTAAAAAATTTTACTTTGACGGCCGCTCGAAAAAACAAGTTTTTGGGGTATTTGTTTCCTGTGTGTAATCTGAGGAGGCTTTTTGAACGAATTCGTTCTTCTCACTAGCCAAATTCCGGCTGGTTCACACTATAAATCGATGTTTGACAATATAAACCACTAATTCTACATGTTTACTCTAACCGAATAGCTTATAGCTTTTTCAAATATTACTTCTTACGAAGGTTCGCAAAACTTTATTAAAATATTTTTCAATATATTCAGGAAACTAGACCACAGTACACGAATTAACTTCGTCTAAAAGCCCTGACTAAAAGTCATCCTTTCATAATTATATATTAAAGCAAGGAAGGCCTTACATCCGATCATCGATCTGCCAAGCGTTTTCTCAGGACAATCTAGCCGGAGTCCACTCTATCATTAGACTCAGGAATCGCATTCTGTGGGATAAGGTGACATGTCTTTAACGGGCCCATATTCGTTTTGTTTTGCATGTAATTCAGTTAAAAATTCTTAAATTTACTTCCTTGGGAAGACTTTGAAGGTGGTCGTCTGTCCTTCTCTTAGCTCTCCTGAACCTGATACCTTAATATTTCCTTATGTTGGAAACGTGATAGAACTTGGTTTTTATCTCGCTGTATTTACCAAAAAAGGCTTTATAGTTAACGGTTTATCTGTTTCCAGATTAAAACATTTAATTAGGTAAGCCGCTTCTTGTTACGATTGTATCCTCAAATTAAATAAACAGCATTCTGCACCTCAAATTAGTACAAAAAAAAACAAAATTAAAAGCCTCAAATGTGTGCCATACTACCCCCTTAAATTTGCAGCATCACATTTCATGAGTTAGGCGATCTACTCTACGTTTTTTAATCCTTTCTGAGTTACAGCTGTCCCACTTCACACTGAATCAATCTACTTTGGGAGCTTCTGATAGGTGCGGTGATGTATCCAGTACGCCATCACACAAATGCCTCAAATGAACTGCAAGAACACACTTCTTTTTGAATGACCACTGACAAGCCTCCTGCGCAGTTCAACCGACAAAATGTCACGAGGACAATGTTTGCGTTCACCAAATTCAAACGTTTCTTACAGCACGCATTTAGGAAGTTGGTAAATAGGCGATTTTAACCATTGCCATGTTAAAAAGAGAGAGAGAGATCACTCGTCGGGACTCTATGTTACATTTCAAAAAATAAACATTACGTTGTCTAAACTGTAGAACAGTATTCAATGACCTGGTTTTCTCCAACGAGTACATTTAACCTCTAAACGTATTAGGCTTTTGTTAACTCTGCTAGATATTTTTCGAAATAGAAAAGATTACCTAGTTATGACCGATTTCAACATGTCAGAGTGAATGCCGCCGTTCTTTTATTCACAAAACAATTAACGAAAGTAACATATTAAAGCTTCTTGGGCCAAGTCGCTCCGTGCTCTCTGTCTAGGCAGTGATTAATCGCAATCACACAAATCAACTCCAAATCAACTCTAGCTCACCTGACATTGATCGGTAGCCCTTCAAGATCTTGGCCATTTTGTTGATATAGTAGCCCTCGAGATCCTAGCCGGCATTCTCACAGTGAAAACGAAGTTATAATGCATGCGTATTAACGGCATAAATCAATAGACAAGGAGTTATCGGTTCTGGACAAATTTCTTTCCAGAGGCAACCGTAAATAAGCCCAATCTGGCCCATGCTGGGTTGATATATAAAAATCTCTAGCTAAGCAGGAATAAAATTTGACTCCTGTCAGCACTAAAACGATGTAATGTATTTATTCCCGATCGCGAAAGATAAGACTTCAGTCTGTTGCTCTGGTGGCAGAATGTGTATCTTTAAAATGTTTAGTCATTAACTGACTCTGAATGGAATTTTGGTTGACCTACCTGCAGTCTCTTGGCAAATTCAACGGGAGTATAACGAGCATTTGTTACTGGAATTGCATTTCCGTTACCCCACAGTTTGTGAGCTTGCAGAAACTTGGTACTTACATTAGGAATCGAGAGCTATATGAAGACTTTTCCGTAAAATGTAGTCTTTATGCTTTCCGGTGTTTAAAAGTTTACCGTTACTTAAAGGTTGAAAATAATTTATAATTGCGAAAATTTGCATTGAAGGATTCAAAAGACAATTGGCTGAGCAAACGTCTATTCTGCAAAAATTCTCTTTAGATTCGTATATTTATAATGTTATGGTGACAATTAAACGGTGCGCCCAAGTAAAGGGGAGGAGGGAACAAATTTGTGTTCACCATGATCAGCATGCAAAGGGATTGGTAGCCACCAGAGATTGTAATGATATGCCGGTGGCTGACTTGGTGGCTTTTGGCAATGGTAACTGCAGCGCTTATAGGACTAACTTCTGTATGCATAGAACTGGTATGCGTAACGAGATTCAAGCCGCCTTTGCCATAGACAGTAGACACTGTCAAAGGTGATCTTATAAATCCTCTGGAAGGCCTCCCTGGTATCGACGCAGTTATCTGTGTTTATCATAATTTCTAAATAATTTTAATAGCATTGATCTTTGCAGTGTGATTGCAGGTAGACCTCTAAAAGCTACAGTGTGGAACTACATTAACATTTAACGCGTAATCAATAAACGTCAGCGTATGCGACTTGAAAAATCACCACCACCTATCAACATTATGTTTTCTGTTCTCTCTCTCTCTCTCCAGCTAAAAGCAGCAAGAATTTGCTTTCAGTTTGTAGTCATCATAAGAACTTAACTTATCTCTTTGAACACATAAATAAGTACTATGGATATGCGCATATTAGGTAAGATAGCTGCCATTCAGTGCTATAAGTAACCATCCTATTTGAAGAGTTAAAAATTTGGTACGGATGCATTATTTTAAATGCTTGATATGATGCCTGTCTTCGGCGCAGGCCAAATATTAATATTTACCATGTAGTAGTTATTATCTTAAAACAAAATAAGACAAACATAGGAGCCCCAATAATCAGAGACCTTGTTTGGCCTGACTTATTCAAATCACCCACCTTCCAAATTAACAATAAGTGTTCTGCTTTTGAGCCGCAGATGTTAACTGCCTCCAACGCCCTTTTATTTTAAGTAGGAAAATATTGCTACTTATGAGAATTAAGTGCCTTAGTGACTTTCATGATAAACAATCTAAAACACCTTGGGAAATTTAATACCTCGTGAATTGACCACGCTTTCCACGCTTTCCTAAAGTCGTCAGAACCGTACAAAGAGATCTGAAAAGGTTATTTCGAAATGCCTCTGGTGGAGGGAACCACCTATTTTAACCCTTTTACTCCTGAAAACCCCACGTGCATAGTCGTCCCTTTCAATTTTTGCTGTGACAACGATATAACCCCTACCTTAGCGAAGGCTTCTTCCCTAAAAGCGGGTGTTTTTCAGAGCAAACAAAAAACTAGAGTCCACATATCTCTTTCGGCTCTTTGACGCACCAAATATTTGCTTATTTTGATCTGATGTTTGTGAACAGTAACTTTGGCTTATCAAAGGCATAATCGGGAGCGCTATTGCTGCAAATGGAATGAACTGCCAAAACTACCTTGCAGGCATAAGACGAAAATTAACTCTAGCTCCAACGTGT
The DNA here is from genome assembly GCA_017591395.1 of Schistocephalus solidus. NCBI lineage: Eukaryota > Metazoa > Platyhelminthes > Cestoda > Diphyllobothriidea > Diphyllobothriidae > Schistocephalus > Schistocephalus solidus. The sequence goes on along the minus strand of WEDG01005043.1, from coordinate 31,264 downwards.
GGTTCTTCCAGCTGGGTGCACTGGTGAATAAAATAAATGTCTTTTTTCTCCTGAATGTGATACTGAAACCTGTCTGTTTCATTTATTTTTATCTATTATAAGACCGCTATCGCAAAATGAGCCAGTAACCTGCTCTGAAACTGTTTTTCGTAAGCAACTTTATTTTTAAAATCATAAGCTTGTCCGAGACTGAGATCCACACACGATCTGAAGGAGTTTCCCCTTCCACTCACCCCCAAAGAAGTGAACTTATCATCCTTTCCTCTATAACCCGTTTGAACTTGGATGTATTTCCAAAAATTTGGCACAAATTAAAGCGTGGGGTGATCTATTTTTTTCCAGAAGGTATAATTCGCTTGCAGAGCAGGAAAGACTAAACTGCAAGTCTACCAACATTGATTAAACACAAATACCCCTATTCAAAAGTGGATCAGGTGTTTATGCAAACCAGGGCGTGCGTTAGGCCCCACAGGAATTCGGTTAACGTGATTCACAGACGGCGCGTGCAACCAATCAGCGTTCGCCAGTGAACGCGCTGCCTTCACTTGCCCGCAATTAGACCAGAACATTTGAAGCAGATTAGGCGAGTGACACGTGTACTTTCGTAGCAAAATATAGGTCAACACAGGCCGAGGTTCAACAACGAATTGTTCTTCTTACAGGCCTGTTCTCCCACAGGTGTTTGGCTTCATGTCGGCTCTTTGCCAAACGGTATTTTTAGCTCCAGACTTAGGATTATGGTGAATGCCATAAGTTATATAATAACTTTTTGCAAAGCAAAATCTATTAAAAAGAAATGAGTACTTGTGTATGTAATGGTTTAGGTAGTTCCAAATACACTATTTTAAAGGTAAGAGCTATGATAACAACATAAATCCTCGTGAATATCTCTAGGAGGTATAATTAAGAAATCATTTATTTTAGCAACGAAATTCAACCACATCAGGTTACTTTTGTTGCTGAATAAGACTTTTTGTGACTGATAATGAAGACCACCTCATAAATAAGCATTGAGAATGTTTTAATATCTAGAAAGAATGTCAGTATTCATTCGGAAAATTCACCTAAAAACTGTGAGCCTAAGTACGCGCTGTGGATAACTTAACTGTCTTGGAAGAACAATGTTTACTTGCAGTGGACCGTGTAGTTCGTAAAACGTGATGACGAATTATACATACTTGATCTCATTTCGCAATGATTTCTTAGGTGACGTTGATATTTTTAATTCCCATATATATATTATGTTCATGATATTTTTATAAGGCCAGGATACCGGGTTTTCAATAAACACCTTATTGCTCTCCGGAAAATAATGACTGGTTAAGTTTAATGCATGTTTTCTAATGATTTTCGAAATCCATAAAAAAGACATATTTTGAAGAACGTTTATCCAAAAATATTCCTTCTTGTGTGCAGTATGTGTAAAATTAAGCTATTTTCAATTGCATTACTCGAAGAAAAGAAACTTTATGGATTGAAAAGGCTTCCAATCACAAAATAGTTTTGGATCCCAAATGGTCTTGTAATTGCGTTTGTGGTCTCAAACCAACAAGCCGTTCGCAGTCTATTGATTGAAACGTTTACAGACTGTTGTGTTGTTACGGTCTAATATGGTGCTCCTAAAACTTTAAAGGGGACATAAACAGCGTTCTATACTTTATAAGCCGGATTTGCAAGCGGGCACGCAAAAAATTATTTGGACAGCTTATTAAACAATAGCACAGCTCCACAGTTCCGGGTAAATGAGTTTAAAAAGCGGTATAATTATTCAAACTTCATATAAGAAATTGGTTTTTGTGCGTTTCCTATAAAATATATTTAGATTTACAGAAGCAGCTAATACCAATGAAAAAAGGGTAATATTTGGAAGTGTAATTTTTATACGCAGCCAAATGGCATTCATTCAAATGCCTGTCTTAACCGAAATGTCTTAGTACTATGTTGTATAATATACGATATTACAAATTCATTCAGGCACTACCTTTTGAAAGAAATCATAATTCTGAATTTTGGTTAACGTTACGTTAGCAACTTCCACTAATAATGTTTACGAATGCGGTTCAGAAGAAATTGCCCCATTAACTACCTAAAGTTCACTCCGATTATACTTTTAAATGGGTTTTTAAAACTTCCGCTGAATTCCTGTCTCTATTTTAAGGTATAGTCCAGTTACAGTTTATCCCTTCTACTTGCACAATGACGATCTCGAAGGTGAATTCAGTACGTATAACCTCATTAGTTTGAAAGCAGCCTTAACGGATTTCCAAAAATTTAGGGATTCAGTTGTTTAGAAAAACCTGGAACTTACAGCTTTGTGGTTGCAATAATAATTGAAAGGTCTCCAGCTAAACGGTGTTTATTTTTAGCTTCGAGTATTTTTATGTTCGTCTTTGTGTGTGTGCATTGCGTAGTGAACTCAAATTAAATTGATTAATTCGATTTCGTAAATATATTTTTGCAGCTTATTAGGCCACCCTGCTACTTCAGATGCTCCCGTTTTGATCGATGATCATAATGGGCATAATAGGATGGTAAACTAAAGATCTATACTTTAAACCTTGTTTACGGAAACCAATGCACTTAAATTAAATAGAGACACAAAGAAATTTACTCATGGTCATCTGCTAGAAGCCAATCAATGATAATATCAACCGTATAAGTAAACCTGAATAACACACGTCGTTTTTATATATGCATTATTGTAGATTTTAAATGCTATTCATTCCAATAAGAAATAATCAAAAATGCAAGAATGTTTTTCAGAAAAAAATCTAATTTTGCTCGTGCATGTTCATTCTTGCCCTCGTCGGGCAAAATTAAAATAAGGAAGTGTGATTTTCTTGCGATTACAGTTTGAATTTCTCTGATAAATCTTGTATTGTTTTATATTTATGCATATCATAAATGTCGAATTTCCCTTTCATATTTCCATGCTGGTAACATTAAATCGCTCTCAGATAAAATGAATAATTGGACGTGGGTTTATCTTATTAGAGCATTTGGAGGCAGAGTGGTCAAATCGACAGGCAGACGAGCATAAGAGAGGGAGAGGAAAAAGTTTTGTTTCAAAAGCTGCTGTAAATGAGAGGAAGGTGTTGGAAGTTTAACTTGTATTTTAGCGTGTCTTGATGGCCTTGAATCAGTGAGCTCCTACGTGACTGAACATGGATTAGCAGCTGTCTTTCTAGGGTAGGCGACAGACAGTGAGCTGTTCATGCTGACCTTCGTAGTGGGTAGCTAGATCGGCACATGGCATTTACGGATGTTTGCGTTAGAGTTCTAAGCTTGGGGGAAATTTTCGCGCACGTTTGGTCTTAGTCCTGGAGACCACTTCAATCCCGTCCCAAGTGAAACGTTAGACACACTCAAGGTTGTGTGCAAACCCTATGGACAGAAAATAAAATCGTCGAATGACTAGATTATGTTTTTTAATGCGAAACCTTAGTCTTCAGTCTGTATGCGGTGATCCGAATGGAATAAAGCAAAATACTCCCCTTGAACTGACCGCCAAGAGCGCAGTTTCCATTGTTAACTGGGCAACTTCAACGGCGACCATAGTTCACCTCACTCTGATCTTATTCCAGACTTACATGCACATTTCCAAATTGTTAATTTCCTAAGAAACCCCAAATTCCACCTTGTCCTTATCAGCATACCTTATAATTCTTCAAAATAGTATCAGCTCCATAGAATTCACAAAATATTGTCTCCGATAGGAGTTATGCTGTTTGATTTTCTGCGGATTTATGGCGTAAATTTCCCCTAAGCGAATACGCAAAATGAAAATACTTTCAAATGCTTCATGCTCGGAGCAGATATTCAGACGTCGGTTAAACAAGGGAAGTGCAAGAAGATTGATATGGTGAATACCGGGCTGAAAGCGTCATTTCTGACGTGGATAACTAAATGCGGGTGTTAAGCCAACGAAAACATATTAAACACGTAGAACGATATTTTTGAGGCGGTTATAATTCACATCTGCAGGCGCAGGGGCCGCATATGCATGCAGGAAATGCACTCGGACGAGGCATGCATTGACTGGCATATCGATTGAGATGCCAATTACAAATGCTCAAGGTCAAGTGGAAGCGAACACAGTCACTATCGACCGGATAAATTAAAATTCTGGACGTCTATTGGCTCAAACTTTAGCCAACCATAGAATCTTGTGTAAGGCATTGTTTAAGGTTAACTGTTTTCTGTACATTCCAATTTGTCTGACAACAAACGTGGGCACCAGAGTCGAAAATTTACACAATAAAGTTATTTTAGTTCCTTAAGAACTAAAAATTAATTTTAAAGATATATATAAATATATAAAAATGAAGTGGAACCGACAAAGACAAGGGAGACCGGAATGGCCATTTCTGGCTTATTAGCCGTCATCAGCCAGTCATACCCAATCCCAAGTGTGAAACACCTGGGATTCGAACCCGCGACCTTTAGTAATTGAGTCGAACGCTCTACCATTAAGCCACGGGCTCGTTGTTTTGTTGGTTGCGATCGGGAATATGATGATAGTGTGCGGCTCACGGATCTGCTTAAGGAAACATGTATGATCCGTTGCGCCCAGGAGTTTGCAATAGAGCCCTCGCAGGCGGTCGCATTGCAACGTGTAGACTATGAGGAAGTGGAAACGAATGATTAGCCGTCATCAGCTGTCATCGAATCCCAGGTGTTCCACACTTGGGACTGGGTATGACTGACTGGGCATTACGTGATTATTCCACAGTGGTTGATTGTCTTCGACCCAAATGCTCATTGAAATTTCGGGTCTGACCCTAAAAAGTAATATCCGAATCATCTGACTCCATGTCCTGCACTTAATAATTTCAGAAATTATTTCCTTGATTATTCTCTGGAGTCCATATACCAGAAACCACATAGAGAACGCTGGGGGACCCACTGAGGAGCCGAACCCCTCGTTGCTGTGTCACGCAGCAGCAGAAACATCGGCGAAACACGTGTCTGGGCTTTTAGCTAGTACCTATGTAGGAAGAACGGTAAAATATATGTGTTATAATATATATATATATATATATATATATATATATATAATGGTAGTAGGACGCTCATTGATCCATTACAGGACTCACTCGTCCCGTTGTGCCTTGGGGCTAACTCTCAAGCCCCGCCAGCAGCCGTAAGGCAGCTAAGTGTATAGGCAGAATAACATGACCGACAAAGACAAGGGAGACTGGAATGGCCATTTCTGGCTTATTAGCCGTCATCAGCCAGCCATACCCAACCCTCAGGCGCTGCGGCGCCCGAGCCTCAAACTCACCATTCCAGTCTCCCTTGTCTTTGTCGGTCATGTTGTTCTGCCTACTTAATTTTATGAAAGAAAATCGAATATCTCTGAAACACTGAAGCAAAGCAAACTTCGCCAATAAACCAGCCTGAGAAGATAAAAAAAGAATCAAATTTTGTATGAATTTAATCTGCAGAGAAGGGTTGCAAGCTCGTTTAACTATTTATCCCCTCATTCCAGTCAATGGCATTTGCAGTATGACTAGCTCGTTGACATTAAGTTTCAAATTGACGCAGATATGTAAATATAAGATAATGCGCAAGAATTCAACGTTTCTAGCAACCTAGAATGCATGCTTAATTTAATAAAATATAAAAAAACGAGATTTAAGCCTGCAGAAATATTTTCAAAGCACCCAAATTGAATTAAGAAAATTGTTAATAGGTAGGCGTGTACAAAAAGGGTAAATCCTTCGCATTTGCTGAAAACTGTCCAAAAACTTTTGGATGAATTTACATTAAGTAGTAAATTGAAGCTAAAAACAAAGAGCGATGCATATATGCGCCATATATTCCACGGAAGAAAAGAACATCGTGATCATGCTATCACACAAAAACTGATCCGGAAAATCAGAGTTAAAGGAATATACTTATTTAGTATTGGGCGAGATGTTAGCCTGATTCAACATTTAGTTCAGGGAGTTGAAACATAAATAATTCGTCAGAGAGCTAAAGAACTGTTAGGGGTTTTTTTGCACGATTCGGGAACATTCCAAGCCATTTGCCTCAAAGATACCAATTATTACGGCCGTCTCTCCTCTGTCACATATTGATTCTTATTGTCTAAAACAAATTTTCTACAGATTATCAACAGCGCTGGAATCCCATATTTTATTCAATTTGGTTATCTTTCGTAGGTTTTTTGAAGAACAGAATATGTACTAACCGAGGTCTGTCCGAATAATAACCTGATTCTCATGACCTCTCTCAGCTTCCCTGGTTAAAAGCTGCAGTACAGAAGAGGTAATCTCATGAAAAAGGATAAATATGTCAAGAAAACCCGCTGTAATTCTGAATAGACAAAAGGACAAAGGCAAGGCACATGGACTGAATGTGATGGCTACACGGAAGAGCTCCACCACTCAACTAGGTGGCAGTCATTCTAAATCCGGCCAATCAAAATTGCCTCTACCAGTTAGCCCATGCAGCGAACGTGGGCTTTCTGTTCACTTCTTGAAACGAACCCATTGCACTTCTAACAGCTGTTCGACTGTAATTATGGGCCAAATCTCTTTAAATTCGCATGGTTGGCGTTAAAAGCAGTTACCTGAGAAGGCTTTCACTTCGAACACTTTAAAATCCTCCGTCAAAAACTACTACAAAGACAATACCTCAATGCCAAACGAACCGACCGGGAAAAGACAGCGAGAGTTGCAAAAAATGACGAAAGATTTGTTTTAATTTTTCTACTTCAGTCTGCCATAAAGTCAGAAATTGGACCGACGAAGTTTGGTGCGTCAGCGTACGAATCTGATGCAAAAAACGAGCAACAACATCACTACTTAAATTGCTCGATCCGTCACTTTTCCCTCTTTACAAAGCAGCTAGACATAAGAAAGAGCCATACACGGCTTTCTTTGCAACGTTCACTACCTGTCACTGGTTTGATATGAGAAAAATGTTGCATCAGACGCGTTTTTGACAAATAGATAAGCAATTGCGTTCATAGGAACGTTAGTTTATCATCTTTATTAGGGAGCCGAAACCTATGAGGGCGGTTCCGGAGACAATAATGATTTATGCCTGATTGGCCGGACACTAGCTGCTCCACAGCTCTCCACGAACGCTCACGAGGCAGCAGAAGGAGGTGATAAAAAATTGGAGAAATGCGCACTACTTATATACGTTAGGGACCATTAGTACGCCGAACTGCAAGATGATTCTCAGATATGTCCGTGCGACTTTCATTTTCCCACCGGGGACTGGGCGGTTGGTGTCCACCATGTTACAACTGAACCGTTATTTTGAAACACTTTCTTCCAAATGGAAAAGGTCTGGATTGATTTCAGTATCATGTGGTTCTCGAAAACTCGGTAGTTGCATTCTCTGAATCGCACACACAGTTTAGTTCTTAGTAGTACGTTACCCGTCTTTGTGAAGCAGATATGCTCTTCCGGATTAATTAAATTATAACCCCTGTTTCTCGCCAACAGCCAGTTTTGCTCTAAGTCATTCGGTACACATATATGTAGTAGTCAGAGATTCCATTTATTTGTAAACTATGGAGGGTTGATTATAATGACAGGGAATTATTGCTTATATAACGATTTGAATTAACCTCGGGAGCTGCAACACCTGGAATTGGGTATGGTTGGCTGATGACGGCCAATGAATATTAAGCGGTCATTCCACAGTGTTTGAGGGATTTTGGCTCAAATATTTGTATCAAAGTTATGACCCAGCCTGTACCGGTTTATTACGAAGTATCTACCCCCGGTTTGTGGACTACTTAATCGAAACTTAAATAAGGCAGGATAAAACCTGATTTTATATGCATGGGGAACGCTAGGGATCCGCTCACAAGCCGAACCCATCGTGGCTGCGTCATGCAGCGGCACAAGACTTGGCAAAACACGCGTGTCTGGGTTTTAAGCTAGTATCTTCTCTGGCTCCGTGGTAATTAAGTAGTATAGCTAGGTCTTCAGTGCCAGTGTTATCCACACAGTGGACTGCGGTGTGTGCCTAGCCTTTGGATAAGTTGCGGGAAAAGTTTACCTGAGTAACGTTCCAGATGAGAGTGATTACATGGCTCGGTTAATGAGGTAGGCTTGAGATTGGTGCAGGCGAATATTTGAAAAATTACTGTCTAAATACACCAATAAAAATCGTCTCATGTTCAGACTCATCCTCCTCCTCCTCCTTCCCTCCTCTTCATGCTCAATAACAACTGTTGCATTTTTAGGCTCTTTCTTATCTGTTCTTCTTCAAAATGCTGCCTTTGAATAATCTTGAACCAGCCTAAGCGTGATGCATTTTCTGTTCGCGGGTACTGAAATGCTGCTGTTTTTCCAGCCAAGTAAAAGAATGCTGTGGTCATTGACTATACGAGCATCCAAATGGGCTCCTCAATAAATATTCATAACTACCTCTTTAACTTAAAACGAAAACAGATATTTACTTTAAAGAAGTAACCGGCAAAAAGTAGATAAAAACACAATTATTCTTAATGAGCATAAAGAAGAGGGAGGTAAAGAAAGAGGAGGAGGAGGAGGAGGAGGAGGAGGAGGAGGACGATGAGAATGATGAGGATGACGATGATGATAATGAGGAGGAGGAGGGAGGAGGGAGGGGTAGGAGTATTGAAGAGGAGAACGAGGAGGATGAAGATGAGAGGGGACGAGGAGGATGTGCAAGAAGGAAGACAAAGAAGAAGAAGAATTCGAGGAGGAGGAGGAGGAGGAGGAGAGGGAGGATAGGGGAAGAGGTGGGGGAAAAAAGAGGAGGAGGAGAAGGAGGAGAAGGAGGAGAGGGGGAAAATGAGTGAGAGAGGAAGTTTTTAGTTTTATTGGTTCAAAACCACCTCTCTCGAAGAAGGAGGAGGAAGAGGGAGGGAGGAGGAGGAGGAGGAGGAGGAGGAAAAGGAGGAGAAGGGAGGAGAAGAGAATTCAAGAGGAGAACGAGGAGGATGAAGATGAGAGGGGACAAGGAGGATGTGCAAGAAGGAAGAGGAAGAAGAAAAAGAAGAATAGGAGGTGGAGGATGAGGAGGAGGATAGGGGAAGAGGTGGGGGAAAAGGAAGGGGGAGGAGGAGGAGGAGGAGGAGGAGAGGAGGGAGGAGGAGGAGGAGGAGGAGGAGGAGGAGAGTAGAGAAAATGAGAAAGGGAGGAAGTTTCTAGTTTTATTGGTTCAAAACCACCTCTCTCGCAGGGAGGAGGAGGAGATGGATGATGATGATGATGATGAAGAAGAGGAGGAGGACGAGGGAGGAGGAGGAGGAGGAGGAGGAGCGAGAAGGAGGAAGAGGAGGAGCGGGAAAGAGGAGGAGGAGGGAGAAGAAGAGTATTGAAGAGGAAAAGCAGAAGGATGAAGATGAGAAGGGATGAGGAGGATGCGGAAGAAGGAAGAAGAAGAAGAAGAAGAAGAAGAAGAATAAGAAGAAAAATAAGAAGAAGACGAGGTGGAGGAGAAGGAGGATTGGGAGGATAGGGGAAGAGGTGGGGGAAAAGAATAGGAGAAGGAGAAGGAGAGGAGGGAGGAGGAGGAGGAGGGAGGCGCAAAAATATGCTTCTGAGGTGTTCTTTACTGAGCTATTTCAATCAAAGTTGTTGATAGATTGAGCCGCGACAAAACTCAGTCCTCTGCTAATAACAACTGCATGATAGCTCTTGACGCTTTTGAACTATGCGCACAGCCAAAATGTTACCAGCATGATAGAGGGGACCTGCGAGGAACGCCAGATCTGTAGCCAGATAATTTAGGCAAAGATCAATCACCTGTTACTACAATCTCAATGCTTCATGGGAATCTGGAAAATTTAATTGCAGGTTTTGTCGGGGAATTTTTTTCATGTATCAATTTAACAAGCATGACCTGCTTTGAAGAGAGATTACTAAAGACTCCGGGGATGACACAGTTGCTAGCTCTAAAATGTTTCTTTCGGATCTGGTTGTTGCAAAATAGTGATCTTGTAGGTATTTGATTAGCTAGAACTGCTGGCAGGAGCTACGTAGCTACCCGAAATCAGATGGGGCATTGAATTCACACAAACGCCCCATCGTGAGCGTTCGTGGATAGCTGTGTAGCAGCCAATCAAGCATAGTTCATTATTTTCTCCGGAACTGCGCACATAGGTTCCAGTGCCCTAATAAAGATGATAAACTAATGTTCCTTTGAATGTAATTGCCTGCCTGTTTTTTCCAACGCGCGTCTGATGAAATATTTCTGCTAAATAAATCCAGAAACAGGCAGCTTACTTTTTTCGCGTGAAAATGGACGACGATCCAAAGCACGCTTCGTGGTAAAAAAAGAATTCTACAAACCTCCTATGATCTCGTTCTTAATGCTGAGTTCCATGAGAAGTTAAATGTTGACTTCAAACATTCGTTTCACTCAGACTGCTAGAAGTTAAAATGAGAATTTGGATATTTTAGTTGGCTGCAGTTCCAGTAGTTCAAACGCCAATACTCCTTACTTCACACACGTGACAGTTTGACCGTCGATTACGATGAGGTCCACTGTATGCTTTACGGAAGGGTGGGGCAGGGACGGTGAATTTCGCGTGATTTAGTTAAAAGTGATAGTAGACTTGCGATGCATCTACCGCACTCTCTTCTCCTCACCCATCTATGCCCAGTGTCATGACAGAGTCAAGAAGACCGGAGATGGGAGAGGGCGCAGGAGGCTGGCGCGGCCGGAGCCGCCCCTGGGCACGCCACCACATGCAACCAAATAAACTGCAAGCAGAATTTGGTATCTTAGTCTGCAGGCAAATTTGCTCGATAAGATTTTTTAGTAAAGTTCTGGCGGGCGGCTAACAGCGTCCAATTGTAAATCCTTTTGCTAAACCGAGGGTGTCAGATACCGAAATGTTACAGTAATTTTTTTATACGCTTGTATTGGTTCTTTTTCACTTCCTGGCCTTCCTTCGAAGTTTATCGTTTTTAATTCTTCTCGTTCTTTGTCATTCTTTTCTTTTCTCTTGCTTTTATTGACCTTCGTGATTCTTAATTTTTCCTAACCATCTCAGTATTTTTCCCGCCAAAATTAGTTATGCGATTTGAATTTATTTCCATAGTTATGATGACATGCAATTTGTGTTTTAATAGTAATCAGATATCAGTTTTCCATTGTTTCGTCGGAATAGGTACTGAGAGCCTTTCAAGGAATGCCATATCATCTGCCACTTTCAAAATCTCAGTTATGACCCTGATTGTCTGTCAGACACCCGTTACTGGGTTTATCATAAACGAAAATTTTGCTACTAAGGCGAATCCGTAACATGTTCTCTTCGGCTGTGGACGTTTTTTTATTTAATTACGGTCATGCCATAAATTTCGGTAACTCAACCTTGCTCACAGATTTTTTCTAATCAATGGCCTGTAAAATCGCTTCGTACAACGCAGACTAGCAACGTAGCCATGTGGCAGCTTCGTACGCCGACTCACCAGAATTTATTTCACCTCACCGTTGGTAAAATTTCTAAGGTTCTGGCAGACCAGATTAGAAAAATTAAAATAAAACCTGCCACTTTACCAGGCGCACAAATTTGTCGTCATTTTTGCGTCTTTCGCTGTCTTCCCGGTCGGTTCGTTTGACATTGAGGTATTGTCTTTGTAGTAGTTTTTGACGGAGAATTTTAAACTGTTCGAAGTGAAAGCCTTCTCAGGTAACTGCTTTTAATGCAAACCATGTGCATTTAAAGAGATTTGGCCCAAAATTACAGTCGAACAGCTGTTGGAAGTGCAATGGGTTTGTTTCAAGAAGTGAACAGAAATCATACGTTCGCTGCATGGGCTAACTGGTAGAGGCAACTTTGATTGGCCGGATTTAGAATGACTGCCACCTAGTTGAGTGGTGGAGCTCTTCCTTGTAGCCATCACATTCAGTCCATGGGTCTTGCCTTTGTCCTTTTGTCTATTCAGAATTACAGCGGGTTTTCTTGACATATTTATCCTTTTTCATGAGATTACCTCTTCTGTATTGCAGCTTTTAACCAGGGAAGCTGAGAAAGGTCATGAGAATCAGGTTATTATTCGGACTCTGACGACAATGCATCTAACGGGTCTCCAACTAATAGGCGATGACTATAGATTAAAGAAAAATACAAAAGGAAGTTATATTAACCTAGATATAAATAGGAATTTCCTCAAGATAAGTGAAGATGCAGAATATCCGAGTATTTATGCCAAATATCTGAAGTTAGGTTGCAACATTTAATTTAACATGAGGAAAAAGTGCACAGAAACTGATTGGATAATCTTAAAGAAAATTTTGCTACCAACATGATCGTAATAGACAGTAGAGAAGTAAGACAACTGTTTGATTTTTAATTGTGTTTCAAATGGTATGTGTTATATCACGACGGGTAGAGATTCGGTTAGCTAAACAGAGTTTATTTTCAAATTGCGAACACAATGGTTTCTTGCTTTTATTCAAATCTCCGTATTTATTTAGTCCCTGGAAGTTCTGGAATATTACAGCCTATCGTTTTTCGAGTTGAGACGTGCGTTCCAAAAACTTCGGATCCGTGGTGTGGCTGTCAAAGATTGGCCGGTTCGCGCGTGTGAAGTTATTGCATGCCAAATATCGATTATTTGAGCTGCCGCACTCGTGAGCAAAAATATCGCGCTTGATCGATACTGTAGCGCACGCTAATTAGATGTCGGCACAGCTCATGGTTGATGTAATTTTTTCGTTTTCCAATAGTTGATGATGTGGTTGGCTACGGCGACAAGGATTCAGCTTTAAGTGGCTGGTAGGGGGTGGCAATGAAATTAAGGATTTCCTAGCATCACGCGTCAAGGAACGGGTCGATGACGAAGCAATTGGAATAAAATCCGAAGATGCAATCATAAAGGCATGATTTTCTGGTGAAGTGACACTCACCGATCAAGTTATAGGAGATGCTCATCCTGTTGTGCCTTGAAGCTCAATCTGGAATTCTAGCTGACATTCGCATGGCGACTCGTAACATGTGCATAAAATGGAGATCCGACAAAGACAAGGGAGCCCGAAATGGAAATTTCTGGCTGATGACGGATAATTAGCCAGAAATTATTATGCCGGTCTCTCCTGTCTTTCTTGGCATCACATTATCTGTATCTAGCGTTTGGTTATATTTTTGACGCCTTTTCACCCTGAAAATCTCATAGGAAAGGCTTTCTTTTCGTTTTAGAAATGGTTTACTTTTGAAACGTTTTAAGACTGCACAAATTTTCATTCAGATCGCTACCTATCTGTACATTTAGCGATGACCTCATGAAGCATGTGGTATAGTCCAAATCCAGTGTAAAACTGTATGTGCATTATATTTCACCTTCTTAATGGCATGCAGAAATGGATGATATTCCTCCCACGGAAGGCATCTAACTTGTAGAATGAAAGCCCCAAACGCAAAGGCAAACGCAAACGTTTTCAAAACCCAAGCATCTCTTTCACCAGAGCATACAATTTGAAAAGGAGACGCGATGGGCTATCAAATGCGATGCATTCTTAAATATCGATTTACATTGCATGCGATCGGTTTCTGGCTGTAAGCTACGGCATTAAACGCATTTTCGAACCAAAACGGTGGGGGTCTAACTGACTCATGGCACGCACTTATTGACCTGCGATGTGTACGCGCTAGCCAATAACAGCTGCTGCACACCCTAAATGCACGTCTTTCTGTCACGTGAACCACTGCGCCCAATCCCATCAGTCATTGGTTGGCTGGTTCGGATACTCGAGTGAGTGAGGGAGTGAGTGAGGCCAACACAGGGTAACCCATTCACTTTGCTAATCAGCATAGTTTTCCCCGTGGTAGTTTAGCGGCCGAAGATGTTGAGGTAAAAACAAACAGGTTGACGTAAATCGTCTTGGATAGATTCCAACGGGAAAATAGTTAATCAGGATCATTACATAGGTTAGCTTTTAAGCAAAGACCGTCCGAATATTGATATATATTAAAAAAGTATGGAGTATGAGAGAATATACAGTGCTGCAGCATTCTATTATCGGTCGGGTTGAGGGGGACAATGATATGTCAGCTAGAAAACTGGTGGGGAGTGCGACGCCGTGAGCAACTGCGAGAAGGGGCAATGGTAATGCTGTTGAGAGAGAGAGAGAGAGAGAGAGAGAGTGGTGCAGACAGTGTTGTGGGAGGGGTGTCAGCCATCTTCAACAACACGCGATCACACCTTCTCCATTGCACATCCAGCCAAAAGTGACTTCAGCTCATTTGAACAATTCTGTCAATTCTGTAGGGCGTTAGAGTAGTCCTGATGCTCCTGAATCTATCACGACCGGCAAAGGGTCGTAGCGTGGAAAACTGCTAACGCACGGATAGCTCGATTTGACAAGACATGAGAACAGGAACCTCCTAACTCTAATTCTAACCATAAAACAAAATCATGAGGTTAACATTAACACTAAACTTAGAAGTAACCCTAACCACAACCGGTGTCGTTTGATCCTACGAAAATCATATTTTTCCCCATTTCAAAAGAGAATAACGTTAACGTCTTTTGCTTAACGTCGGAGTAGATAGTTGTACGGTCATAAGCAATAATTAATCTAAAAGTAATAAATGTGACAGGAAAAATCATGCTGAATTGGCTTGCTGTTGACAGACACTCACACCCTAGGGTCCCCATTGCGTGACCGTGAATACGCCCGGTCGTGGTCACATTTTTGGGGCCGTGGTTCAGCGGCAAAAGATTACACTTTAAAAAAACCTAAACCAGGTTTAACTTCACTGTATTCTCCAATTGGGGTGTTGAAACAGCCGGCTGACGATGGCGACTTTACAAGAAACGGCCGTCTGGCTTTCCTGCCCGTTGCCGGTACGTCGCTCGACCTTGGAAGCACACTTCATTGGCACCCTTATACACTGATATTGGGACACACCGCATATCTGGTTGCCTATCAATATTGGATTAGAGCTCACAGCTGTCTACGGGAAACGAAGACTAGTTGAGAATTTAAGACTACAGTCTGAATCAGGTATTAGAGCATAAAAACCTCCTACCTATGCTACAGACGTTTATGAGAGTGAAGTATGGGCTTTTTGATGAATAATCATGAAAAAACGCAGGTCAGGGAAATAAGGCAAAGTGCTTCCGTGCAGAAGTCTTCAAGACGACGTTGAGTGGCCTTGAGGCGTTTTACTTCCAAGGTGAAGGACATTTGTTGGTAAAGACCGACTATAAGCCCTCCAAGTTGACGTCTTGCGCACACGCGATTGAGAGTATACCTTTTAAACAGGTTGGCATGCATAACTGCAAAACCATTTAGATTGATTTCAGTGTAATGAAAAAGCCTAAATAGGCATTTCCAGAAAGTAATAAGAACCTTTTTTCTAAAAGCAGGCAGTCTGCGAACGGCAAAAATAAGTGGGTGTACTGGCGGGAGAGTTGAACTCGTTCAACCATTCGCGTCACGAACAGCGGTCTAGCGGTTGATCTGCTGCAGTTGCAGTCAAACCGCGAGGAAAACAGTGCGAGGAAAAGACGCCAAACTTCAAGTCGCGGCTCCTTCGACGAGATCCGGCCCCACATTCAAAGTGAGCGAGGCCGCAATTCTCGCGCGATGTGATAACTGCGTGAGTGGCTCGAGTCATAGTTCACGGGTCCCAGTTTATTAACAAGTGCAATGACCTCCTAGTCCACATCAGGTTCCGGGACTTATTATGGCCATTATAATTAGTCACCCGGTTAGCCCGCAGGGGAACAGTTTCGAAAGCCAGGTGGCCGACCAATCGTCATGCCAACATCCGGCACGGGTGATGACATTTAAATATTAACGACATACGGCATCAAAGGGTAACCATCCTTGATGAAGGAGGAAGCCGTTAATTGTCATAGGTATGCCCCAGCATAGCGACTGCATCTTATAAATACTGCAAGTCCGAGTGTATGGATCACCCGTATCTGATGATGTCTCTGATGATGGGTTCGAGATAGAACCCGAAACGTCAGGCGAATAAATTCCTTGTCCCAGCGATGACGTCTGCTTATTCTCAAAAACATTTAGCTTACTTGTTGATACCTCCTGAAGCGTTTCCTCGACTGCAGTCTGCATTATTAGCCAGCCATTTTTAATCCCAGGTGTTGCAACACCTGAATCTCGAACCCGCGACTTCTTGGTTAGCAATTCAGCACCCTCTTGCCTTGGGACTCGAGAGTGAGCGCCGGGACTAAACGGGACCATTATGCTCCCTAGCACGATTGGTGAATGCCCCACTACTACGCCCTTAGGCCTCTTTTACTCAAGTACAGCTGGAATAAAACTATCTGCACTCTTAAACCATACATCGTAACGGTTTAGTTACATTTGAAATGTGTTTCCAATTAGCAAGGATTACCTAGACGCGTTCATTGTGTCACAGAATCCAAAAATATCTCAGTTACAACAGGATGCTGCCTTTGAATGAGCTTCTCGTTCCGGGCGTCTACAAAAAAAAATTATTCGCCTAAAATGGGCAAATAAGTAGCATGCATTTTTATTTTTATTTTGAACACCGTATAAATTAAATTCGAGCTTCTAGAAAACATGTAAAAAATTTTTTTGTACTTTTGACTAAAAATTTAATGCCTTTTTCTAAATTTGTTGCCTCAATGTAGGGTCGTATTATAAAAACTTCTTATTGTGCCATTTTTCGAGACCACGCACCGTCTGTTCGTAAAGCCTCACGTCTGTAAGCTCATTGATTCTTCTCAGAAAGTATACAACGAACTAAATCCATTACAAAATCTTGTCAGCTCGATATGACGTCTTTCGTTAGGCTTAGAGAAGTGTGTGATTTGCTTTACACGGAAACTTCATTCAATTGCAGGTTGAATTCAAAATTATAACAGAAATAAAAATTATAATTTAAAACATTCAGTGATATCATTTATTTGAGACTAACGTAGAAGGAAGACCTCAAGTGCAACCGAACACTAGTTAACATTGACTATTTGGCCTTTTGAAGACGTTCTCAGCTTTGGGATATTCGCGTGGCGAGCCTTCAGTCTTCACATGTCAGAGAGTATAGCGATTAAAACGGCTTTTTAAATACTCTTCGATCTCAGGCCGTTTATTCATATCTACTTTCGCTTAAAAAGCGCGCAGCTGGTTTTCATTAAGATACAGTCCTGGGGAGGAAAACCAGCTGCATTCCTAACATATGGTGGAGCGGTGCTCGTAATCACAAAACGAAGAAACCGGTTGATGGACGCTTCACCGATAGCTTACGGGACTCACTCGTCTTGTAGCCCTGTTAGTAGCCACCGCACAGCGGCTAGTAATAGCAAAGGCAGATGCACAATGCCAACAACGGCAAAGGGAAACTGAAATGACCAATTCTCTCTTTTAAGCCGTCGTCAGCCAGCCATACCTAACCCCAGGTGGCGCACCGCCCGAGACTCGAACCAGTGGCCTGCTAGCTAGAAGTCCATCGCTCTACCTTTGCATCAAGTACTTCCTAAGCTGTCAGTAGCGTGGTTTCGATCTCACTTGAAGTGCATTAGAAGACTCCAGGGGACCACATGCAGGTTTTTTTTTCCTGAAAACTTTTGCCAGTCTCATCTTAAGCCCTGGATCACTCCCTCTCTCTCTCTCTCTGCCCGTGATCCTCCAATCGCTGAATGCACTTCAACCCTCCCACCCAAACCCCGTAGGTGGCTACGCTGTTAAGTGTTTGATTCGGAAATGTCGGTCATTTCTGCCTTCGGCGGCGACTCCACTGAGGTCAAGGCCCGCACACATTTTAAACTGAAGAGGGCAAGATCGCGAGAGTAATCAGAGTCGGTGATGAACCGTGCCAGCCTGGTAATCTTTTGTCTCGACAATCAACATCCTACTGCTGTATGGGGGTGTTCTAAATAGATTCTCTTGGTCAGGTGTGGTGCTGTATGCGTCTGCAGTAATCGCTGTGGCTGAGCGGACACGAGCAGGTTGTCGGGATGCCCAACACCTGCCGGCAAACTAACCAGTCGAAGGAGGAGGTGTGAATATGGATAGGAAAACCACATGAGCTGTAAACTGGTCACACCTCAGCTCTCACCGGCGTTCCTCCGGGCCAGGCAGGTAAACAGCAAGTGGTCGTGTCCCGCAAGCAGTCGACCCTGGCAGTCGAACTTCTGCTTTACAGACCTGGTCTGGGGTTACTGGGTGTGCTTTGCCAGGCCGACATCCCTGAAACTCGCGGGTCTTAAATCTGCTCTCGTCCTGATACGAAGATACTAATGAGAAATCTCCAAATTTTTAAACAACCCTTCGCACGTCGATCGACTCATAGAAACCTTGATTAACTTGGCAGGGTAAAAGGGCTTGTGCAGATCACAACCGTATTCAGAAGTGGTCGGCCACGTATCGGTCCGCAGAGCGCAAGATTGCTGAGGGGGAACGGGGGACTGAAACATCAGCTGTTTTATGATATGTCTTCATTTAGTCGTCCTTTTGACCAACAGCGACCACTAGATATACACAAACAGTATGAGACAGTGGTAAGTTGTTGCTAAGCGATGCGCCTGCAGTAGATTTGCCCTCTCATCAACGATCAAACAAAATGCAGAAATAAGTTTTTTTATTCGAAACAAAAACTAATTAAGGTAGGGTTGAGATTTTAATTAGCGTACAGCGTAAGATGACTCAGTCACGTCACGAGGACGACTTTTAAACGAGCTTTTAGGCCGGCTGAAGAACCACACATTGTGAAAATAATTAATAAAAAGTATGAAATTTTCTCATTGGATTTTGATAACTTCATAAATTTTTTAAAAATTATCGAAAATATGCAGGATAATCTTCTTTATTTGGTAGTAAATCACTTTTTTTCAAGATGTTATCCCTGAAGAAGGAGAACTCTGCGTTTTTAAAAAAAATGTCTAAGTATGAGACTTTTAGCATCGTGAAATTTCCATTAATAAAGCATTGTATCTGTCCTTTTTTAATGCTACTTATAAGGAATACAAGGTGTTCTACGTCCAATTAAAAATGTTCTGACCCTCTGTGACCTCTATCTTCACAATGTACATAAATGTGGGTGTTTCTTTAGGCGGAATAGGCATGTAGTTTGAATAACCTAGAGGCAGGTGGTTAGATTTTTCATTCATTTTCCAGCTCGTGTGGTGTCTGTGTGTGTTTGTTCATTTGTTTGTTCGTTTGGAGTGCCCCCTAAACGGGCCACGTGGTAGATGCGTTGGACCAACACGGGGGCCACATCAGGGCACGGCATGCGTTATTCGGGCTGCGCTCTGCTAACAAATGCCGAAACATGGGAGGTGTGGTGGCACGCCTAGGGGCGGCTAGGACTTAGGGGACCCGGCCGCGCCAGCCACCTGCGTCCTCTCCCGCCTCCGGTCTTCTTTACTCTGTCTTGACACCGGGCTCAGGTGGGGGAGGAGAGAGTGCGGTAGCTGCAGCGCAAGGCTACTATCACTTAAAAATAATTCACGCGCAAGTCACCGTCCCTGCTCCACCCTTCCATGGAGCAAACGGTGGACATCGTCGGACTACGACAGTCGAACTATCGTGTGTCGTGTTTGTTCATCGGTATTGTCGGCCAATGTGGGTGACTAATTCAAAAAAACTCGAGGCGGACGCACACTCCATGCTTCGTGTCTTTCTGAATGTTTATGTTAATCAATCATCAACTATCTGGCACACAGCAGTTTGACACTAGAAGGGACATGATTAACGGTTACGGCGGGCACAATAGGTTTAAGATGCACATTTTGAAAACCAATAAAATCACAGGGATAATGAACTTTCGATAGCATTTAACAGCCCGCTCTGATTGTACAGCAAAATCCGAGCGATTCGCTTTTAACTCCCACTTAATTCTAGAATTTTTATCAGTGGTCACAGGTTAATGCGCGTGAATTTAGTTTTAAAGTGATAGTAGCCTTGCACTGCAGCTACCGCACTCTCTCCTCCTCCCCCACCGGAGCCCGGTGTCATGACAGAGTGAAGAAGACCGGAGGCGGGATAGGGTGCAGGTGGCTGGCGCGGCCGGAGCCGCCCCTGGGTGTACCACCACCTGTATTCATTGAGACGGCTTATCTATCAGCTGCCTAGCATATCCTACGTTGCGTCCTCAGATAATCACTTGATTAGACCTTTTGAAATCCTTCATAATAGTGCGGCATCTAGATGTAATGAGAAATTCAAAACTAATTCAAGGCAATTATTCGCATTGAGATTTACAGAGTCACTGAAAGCTGTGGGACTTTTGCGACTGAGAATTAAAATTAGGGAAGTAGTTAAACAATAAATACCAAATCATGGGGTTTATTGGCCTGACGTTTCCGATTCTATCTCAAACCCATCATCTGAGGGTAGTAAAATAATAAAAACACAAACAACATTTTACCCCCTTTGGCATCATCTGTCGTCTCCGGTACTCTTAATAATTACATAATATACACCGGTCAGGTTGTCAATTGACTAATTGGATCCACTTTCCGCAATTAAATAATCTGCTTTTTGAATTGCCCTAATGAGCTTTACGGGTTTTGAGAGTTAATCTTTAAAACATTGTATTTAAAGGATGCTGAGAATTTCCAGCCGATCTTATGTACAGCTTTTGCCTTCCATGTAGATGACACGGACCACTTTTGCTAAAGTATAGACAGTACAGAAATAATGTACTGGGGTGAGCTGTTGACCTGTAAAGACTGTTGATCACTGTCTGCCATTGATTAGTAGATGGAAGTCCTTAGACAGGATTATGAAATTCTTGTGATTAATGGAGTGCTTTTTCAGTGCTCCTGCTGTCACTATTGATTAAACTTTTCATTGCCTTGTTCATTCTATTGACGGCAATTACGCACTTAACTCGAAAGGCTACGTTTTCGGTGAACATCTCGGTCAGCAGTTTGGGAAGTGTACCATATGTCACAACTCCATTAATATCCTTTTGGTGGGACCAAAACTGCCACCTTACGCAGACCAGAAAAGTGACCAATGGCGTTAATCCACCTGCAAATATTTGGTACTCCAGCTTTACGATTACCCTATTGTTGCAAACTCCCCAGTATGCAATCGAATTGTTCCTTAGCTAGTCTTCTATCTTTATTGACGGCAGCGAAACGAACTATCACGAGGAGTCGCAAATAGGAATATAGGAAATAAAATAAATATCCGAAAATTCATCTGACCCACTTGTGAAAAACTCGGTGGCTGGTAGGATTTGAACAAAGGGACAAGGCTTGAGTATAGTAAACGCTCTATGGGGCCGCCACCAGAGACCATGAGTTGAATTACAATTGGATTAGGTTATCTGCCCAGCTCGCTGCAACCCATACGATACACTAAGCTGACCACGCCGAGGTATGATTTTTATGCAATCAATCTAGAATCCACCAGATTACTGCTGTTCCTATTTCATTAAAACCAATAACCAGACAGTTAAAGACCCTACAGAGATTTTAACGTTCTGAAAAAAATAATGTATAAGAAAGAGTTGGAGACAGGTCCGTAGAATTTGAGTACAAGTTTTGTTTTTAGAGACGGGTGGAACGGAGATGTGTTGTTAAAATACAACTTGCCTCGAAAGCATAAAATCGCTGCAACCTTTTCTAAATCCGACGTGGAAAGCGGTCTCCAGCACGAAGTGTGTGGGTTTAAACGTGTACTAGGGGGTTTACACAGTCTAGTTAGAGCAAATACAATATCAAAAAGCGCCTGTCTGCTAGTGACTGACCCAGGTGTCAGCACAGTAGACGAGGTGTAATCACGCCACGGTGATGAGCGTCCTCTTGTTACTGTCTGGCACGGTGCACTCCAAGCACTTCACAGCGCCAAAACAGTTTGCTGTATACAGCAGCAACAACAACAACAGATTAACAATAATAAGAGCTCAATTTGAAGTCCGATTGCAGCCTACTTACTTGATGCAGTTGAAAGCAGACTGCCATTCTCTGTGTCTTAGCGAAAACAAAGTTCAATAGGGATGACTTCTGTGGCCGCCTACAGAGGACCCGGGAATAGGAAACGTCCGCTTAAAATACGTGGCTTTACGGTACATTTTAGCCCTACCTTAAACCTTGTACCTCTGGTTAACACGACAATGACCTTTACCGTTAGTCTAATCGTGGCCCTAACGCCATCTCTAACCATTAACCCTTCCCTAAAACCTAACCTTAAAATCAACTTTCCCGCTTACCGTTAATCCTACACCTTATATCTCCAGAGTTCAACGCGAAGCTACATGTATTTTGGGCTGTTCGGGTTCTCATGTCCTGTCTACACGACCCTAAAAGTCATCCTGATACTAGGGTGCCCATGGGGATCCCTGGATTGTTGATAGTGTTGACAGGCTCAACAACTATGCAGTTGCTGAGTGGCTGCGTCCTGTAAGTGCGGTAACCTCTATTTATTTCTCGTCACCTCTAATAGCTGCTGTTACCAAGCAAAACATGGGACCATTAAAAGCCTTGTTCTAACACACGATGAAAGCTCACGCAAAGGGTATTCAAAATTATGACATCACGGAAACCGTTTTGGTGCCCGTAAACTCATCAAGTAACAGGAACTCCTGTTGTCAGAAAAAGCAACCTTTTCAACACTGGCGTAGTAAAAAGATAGTGTCGAGTCTGTGATTGCTGTGAAAGTGACTTTTTGTTAATGATATTCACCTAATCGGAGACTAACGAGTTCAAGCGCAACGAGCCTTGGAACTGCAGAAGTCCCTATCTCGTGGGCCGTTTGAGTAACTGCACACTTCACTGATTGGCTGCAAGGAGAGGATGTAAGTATGTTGCGTGAACAGGCCAAAGCCATTGGTGACGATTCACCAGAGCAGAATTTGAACCGAGCTTTACAGATGGGAGGGAATGCCTCATGGCGGATATTGGCATTGGCACGGCTACGGTAGTCCGTCGGGACGAAACTTGCTTACTTGTACTTTGTGCGGCTGCGTTAACGTCTGATCTGACGGCCTCGATGATGTAACGGACTGAACCTCTCCACGCATGACGATCCACAGCAGCAGATCTGTTCGGTTCGCCAACGATGGAGGCTGAATACCGAAGTTCAGATAACTACCTCCATGTCTTGACGAACCGTGTAGAGCTAGGTCTTGGGATAACCCGTCTTCAACACCTTCGCAGCAGGCATATTTTATAGGGGAGGCCCTGCCCGCTAACACCTTCTGGCATGGTTCCGTAGAAAGCGATAAGAAGTAGGACGCCATTAGGCAGGATGGTTTATTCTGTAAAAAACTATCGCAGAAGGGGTTGGAGGAAGTTGGCTGCCAGATGATGGCACGTCCAGCCGCCGCGTCTGCGGATTCCCAAGTGTGTAAGACCATGTGATCCTTACGGGGCATCCAGAGATGTCAGGTGTGAGTCAGCCTTGAAGACGATTGGCCGATGTGGACAGCCAGGATTGTCAAGATCCAGACGGCCACTGGTGCACACATGCATTTAACCGCGAGAGATCCAGTGTTCAACATGCGCACGGTGTTGGATCACTACAACACCTCAATGTGGTGGGCAGCGGTATCTGATCGAGGACAGTAACACTGAGCTCGTCAGAAGGATGACGAAGAACCTGCACAAACAACTTAATTTGCCTTTCTTGGATGGCCTGGGAGCAGTTGTTGTCCGTCTCATTTGCGACAAGGTCGGTGTAATCCACTCGAGGGATGGTCCTCAAGCAGTGATGGTCAAAAACCTCCAGTTTTCATTCACGTTACATGCCCCTAGCCCAGCAGTCACAACCACTGTTCGCCTATCAGCCCGTGGAGTCCGCCACTTAGAAATTTAGAACGCCGAGGTGATGAAATGGTTGTAGGGATTTTTGTCCCTGCGGGAGAGGTGGAATAATGCACATCATAATCGAGAGTTGAAGCAAGCACTCGAAATAATGTTTTGGTTCAGAATAGCAATGCTGATAAAGACAAAAGAAACTGAAATGGCCATTTCTGGCTCATAGGCCGTCGTCAGCCAGTCATACTCAACCACAAGTGGTGCCCTACTCGAGGCTCGAAACCGCGACCTGTTGATCGGAAGTCCAACGCTAAACCGTTGAGCCACGGGCTCGTTGTTCTTGCCGGTTTAGATCGCAAATATAGACATTCGTTGATGAACGCTCACCGCTCGTTAACGTAACTCACTCGTCTCGCTCTGCCTTGGTGCTCATTCTCGATCATCGCCAGCAGCCACATATCGCGTAGTAGTAGTAATATCAGTATAAGTAGTGTTGGTAGTAGTAGTACTAGGAGTAGAAGCAGTATTAATAGCAGTAGTAGTAGTAGTAGTAGTAGTAGTAGTAGTAGTAGTAGACGTACTAGTGGTAGTAGAAGTAGAAATAGTAAAAGTAGTAGGAATAGTAGTAGTAGTAGTAGCAGCAGTAGTAGTAGTAGTAGTGGTAGTAGTAGTAATAGTATAAGTAGTAGTAGTAGTAGCAGTAGTAGCAGTAGCTAATAGCAGTACGTGGAAGCAGTAGCAGCAATAGCAGAAGAACAGTGCGCTAGCAGTAGAAGTAGTAGTAGTAGTAGTAGTACTGGTAGTAGTAGTAATAGTAGAAGTAGTAGGAGAAGTAGTAGTAGTAGTAGTAGTCATGGTAGAAGGAGCAGTAGTAGTAGTAGTAGTAGAAGTGGTAGTAGTAGTAGTAGTAGTAGTAGTAGTAGTAGTAGTGGTAGTCATAGTAGAAGGAGCAGGAGTAGTAGTAGTAGCAGTATTATAAGTAGTAGTGCTAGTAGTAGTAGTAGTAGCATTAGTATTAGTAGTGTTAGTAGTAGCAGTAATAGTAGAAGTAGTAAAAGTAGATGTAGTAGTAGCAGCAGTATTAGTAGTGGAAGTAGTAGTAGTAATAGTAGAAGTAGAAGTAGTAGTAGTAGTAGCAGTTCTGTTAGTGGTAGTAATAGGAGTTGTAGAAGTAGCAGTAGTAGTAGTTGTGGCAGCAGCAGCACTATAAGAGAATAAGTAGCAGTATAAGTAGTATTAACAGTAATATTTTTCATGGTAGCAGCAGTAGAAATAATATTCTGAGTAGCAGTATTAGTAGTAGCAGTAGCAGCTGCAGTAGTAGAGTAGTAGCAGTAGTTGTTGTAAGAGTAGTAGTAGTAGAAGTAGTAGCACTAGTAGTAACAGTAGTAATAGTAGTATTAGTAGCAGTTTTGGTAGTAGCAGTAGCAGCAGCAGCTGTAGTAGTAGTATTAGTATCACTAGCAGTGCTTGGCAGCAGTGATGTAAAGCTATTAGTATCAGTAGTCAGTAGTAGCAGCTGCATTAAAAGTAGTAGTATAGTAGCAACATAGTAGTAGTAGCATTAGCAGCAGTAGTAGTAGCAGTAGAAGTGGTAGTAGTAGTAGTAATAGTAGAAGTAGTATGAGTAGTAGTAGTAGCAGTAGTAGTAGTAGTAGTGGTAGTAGTAGTAGTTATAGTTGAAGTAGTAGGAATAGTAGTTGTAGTAAAAGTAGTAGTAGTGGTAGTATTAGCAGAAGCAGAAGAAGTAGTATTAGTGGTAGTAGTAGTAGTAGTGGTAGTAGTAGTAGCAGTCATAGTAGAAGGAGCAGGAATAGCAGCGAAGCATTGGCAGCAGTAGCAGTAGTGCAGTAGCAGTAGCAATAGCAGAAGCAGCAGGAGTAGCAGTAGCATTAGCAGCAGTATTGGCAGTAAAAGTAGTAGCATTAGCAGTAGTAGCAGTAGTAGTAGTAGCATTAGTAGTAGTAGTAGTAGCAGTAGCAGTAGTAGCAGTAGTAGTAGTAGTAGTAGTAGTAGTAGCTAGTAGTAGTAGTAGTAGTAGTAGTAGTAGTAGTAGTAGTATAACAATGCCGAGAAAGACAAGGGAGACTGGAATGGCCATTTCTGGTTCATTAGCCGTTGTCAGCCAGTGATACCTAACCCAGCCTGACAGACCTGGCTGAAATCCCTCCACACACACAACCCGAAGTTCACAAATTATGTATTCGTCCATTTGAATGGGGCTCAATTGGTGTGGTTCACTGGCAATTCGACACTCAATACCTAGTGTTGACCGGTTTTTGGTTCGCTAGGATGGTGCTTTCTGACTTGCTTGTAAAGATGCAGGATAGGCAAACTGATGTAATCGGCTCCAAACGAGCAGCAGAAGGTGTAGACACACATAGGAGTTATCTGGACTTAGATACTGTCGGCCAATTGTGTAAGTTGAGGCATCGGAAATATTCGAACATGAGCTGTACACAAGCGTCATCCAAGCAGTATCTCATCAAACTTACAATCGAAATTGCAAAATTCTTCCCTTTGATCGATACTTTTAGCTGCGCTTTTACCTAATCTACGATGAGAAGTTGAGCAGTTTGGTGCAAAATGACTAAAATGTCAATCGCCAAAATCGAATCTGGTTTTTTTTGCGATCGTCAACTGGAATTTGAAGTGGGCTTCAGTAAGTCAGAATCGAAGCTTCTTAACACCTGTTACGTCGCAAGCGTTAACGCTTGTTAGTGGGAGAGAGGGTTGAATAGCATTCACTTTGGTTACAGTTGCGTTCTGCAACACCAAGGCCGAGAATCGGGTTTCAATCCCTGCTTGTTGGCTTCTCGTGAAGACATGAATGCCTACACACTGGCGGAAATAATCCTCCAGTCTCCTTTCCTTGCGCTGGTAGACCTCCCAAAACACCCTTTCTTTGAAGAAGTAACTTCTTATTCCTCTCATCCATAAGTTAGTGTTGAGGGACTCCAATTGATAAGCTTCATCGAGGAATAATTGGACAGGAAGGAACTTAATTAAGCGTAGCTCTGATGAAGCAAATCAACTTTCTTTTTGCTTCATGTCATGAAGAAACCAACTCTTTGTAGAGGGTGGCTCTGGAATCTGCATTTTTGGGTGGGAAATACCTACTGCTGAGGAGCTGTGACATCAAATACTAATAATAATAATATGTGTCCAGGCTATGGGGGATTGAATGGTCAGCACAATCATACGCATGAAGCAGACTAAAGAGGATGGGTGGAGGTGAGAGATTCCCAAACAGTGCCGTGCTGACCAGGATTGTTTTGTTGGCCAGTGGTCGTGGCCTTACTCATAGGGTTGTGTAATTTTCTAAGTTGACTTTTTTTCCTATTGCTCTGTTTGCTTGGAATCGATTAGATACCCCCCATCCCATTGGACGGTCATAACCTCACGTTGTCCACCGTATGCTTCGCAGAACTGTACTATAGGAACAGTGACTTGTGCGTAAAGTAGTTTTAAGTGGTAGTTGACTGGCACCGCACCTATCGCACAGGTGAGAATATATTCCCATGTCTTAACCCCAATGCTAACCCTGACCTCAAAACTTAACTCTAACCGTAATCTTAAACCTACCTTTATCCTTAACAATATTCTTATTTCAACCCTAATTTCCCAGTAATTACGGTGGGCGGCATATAAGCAAGTCCGACCTTTTATTTAGTGTGAAAAATGTTACATATTATGCGAAAGTATATTTTTTCTGAACAACACGTTTTCGTGGCATTTAATCAGTTCTCATTTTTTAGGGTTCAAGTGTCGGGCGGAGAAGACCGAGCCTTTTGACATTTGTCACTCTTCGAAGTCAATCAAGGTTTCAAAACCCAACATTCTGATCGTGTGATTGTTGTCGTGTACGGAGAGAATAGGTGATGCCCGAAAGACTTGCCAAATTCCCAAGCGGTAGTTTCGTAATCAAAGAAGCCGTCTCCTCTGGAAGACCAACTGGCTTCCATGAGGACCGCTTGAATGCCCTTTTCAAAACAGAACGTGGTCGGGAAATGTGTAGTGCCCCTATCAACTTATCCCCAATGACTTGGAAGTGATTGGGAAACATTCACAAGCTTGAGTTTGGTTGCCGCAGCTGGAATCTGCGCTTCGTGACTGCTGCTCGCACGATACAAAGTCGCTGGTGGACACAGACAAGATTTCCTTATCATAAAGCTATTGGCAATGGGAAATTTTGCCGTTGTCCTCAGCCCGACACGTCATTAATTAAAGCATACAAGTTAAGAAATAGTAAATTGATACGGAAAATATTTGGCAGTCACCATGTAGTGCAAGAAAAATTCTTTCACATAGGGCGTAAAATGTAGCCTGACAAAGCCAACTGGCCGAAAAAAGAATTTTAAAACACCGCCAGACGGTTTACTGCATGCGAACTTACACGCACGCGCATTTGGCGCCAAAGTTAGCCGGCAATCAAGACAGAAAATCAATAGACGAATGGCTATTTTTGCGCCCAGTACAAATCCATTGACATTGCGCAAAGGTTTCGGAGAAATTGAAGAATAAGGGTGATCATTTTGTAAGAAAACCTGTTTTTATGGAAAAATGTAACCGTTATTCCTTGCACGTGGTGAGAAGGCACAAAAAACACAAATCGTGTCTAGGCTTAGATTTGTAGGAGAACGTACAGAGACTGCGTGAACTCATAAACCTGTAGAAGAAACAGCCTTCACGAAAGGATATTACATGGTTACCTAAGGTCCCATATGGTCATCTTGGTTTTTTCCTGGACGGAGACTTGCAGATCAACTGCACTGCCCGCGTAACCAGACCTCTCTTAAGATGCGTTCTTTCACCTGCCGAGCCATCTGGAAGCGTCATCTGTGGGTTGTTTGTTGCCATCTGTGTCTGGAAATCACAGCGAGTTTCGTAAGGCCACGTACGCAGGTGGTCAGTCAATACGACAAGTAAGTTAGTTTTAGTTGGTAGTCCTACCTTTTCTAGCTTTCTTTGGCGGTAATCCGAATTCTTTTCAAGTCGGAGGGCCTTCCCCGTGTAGGAAAGAAGACACGCTGCCTCCAATGAATGCACTTGGCAATGAGTAATTAGTTTTCGCGTGTTCATTTAATGAATATTAATGAAGGTAATCTTCATCATTAACCACGGGAAAAAAGCACTTGAAGTTGACTGGAATCCCAATAAATCTTCGGTTGTGACTACGTTCCCGATTAAACAAATTTACAAACGCTAAAAATAATTTAAAGCTATGGAGGGAGATGTACAGTAGATGTGCTTTCACACAAAATTTAATCCGAAATTCTCAACTCCATTTACGATTCAATAAGGTAACTAACGTAGGGTTGGTTCATTGATTATCGTGCAAGGTAGTTTGATTTTAAAAAACCTTCCAAAAACTAATAAACACTACAAGACTTCAACGTTCTAGCTTGGCGAAATGCAAGTTTAACGACGGGTGGAGTTCAAAATTATTCGGGAATTAAGAAAAAAATTGAAAGCCGAAAGACACTATTTTTTAACTACGCAATTTGAAGAAAATGAAGGTTACTGCCAAACGAGCAAAAGAAAGATTCTTTTTATTTTATAAAATATAGTTGAATGTACAAGGACATCGAAAATTCATGCGGAAAATATATGCTACTTTCGCTGTCATTTTTACTGCGTGTAATTTTTGGAGGTGGCCTGAATGAAGTTCTTTCCATAGCCAGCATTCTGCCGTGAGTGAAATATCTTGTGATTCCACTGCATCCTCATTAATCTAACGACGCTACTTAGGTAATCTTTTGGAAAGGAAACCACATTTCAGAATTTCGGTTAATATCTCATGGGACAGCACATCTACTGGGACGTTCTTGAAGATGATGAACATTAAACAATCTCCGATGAGACATTTTCGTGGTCTGCGTGTAGGAACTCGTTCGAAACGCTCATTATCGTGGAAAGAGAAGACAGTTAGTAGAAACACTACGCACGACGTTTTCCTTAATCAATCGGTTAGCTTCCTTGACTATCGAGTCTGCCATCGAGCATATCAGCTTATACATTTAAAGTTAGAACACTCGGATTCCTAGAGTTACCGGAAACACACTGACGACAAAGTGTTGAAATTTTTGTCCAAGCAGTGACGACAAATATCAGCCACTGAGCTGTGTACAAGTGTAATAGAAATTGAGCCTACAACGTGATTGGCAGGTCGAGGTTGCGCACAAGAATTTATTAGAAACATGATGTGCCGCAGCGTAATGCTCTCAAAGAGCTGGGCAACGACGATAAGTAGCCATATAGAACTGCTCCCAGTTGTCTTGTAACGAACCACAGTTCCGACAGAATTGTTTGAATGAACTGGGAACACTTTTTCGCGCGGGTCCCGGATGGGAATGGTGTGATCGATGGTCCGTGAAGATGGCCGGTGTTCCTTCTTTCCCTACCGCTGACATCTCCCCTCGTTACCGCCGTCGTACCGTCTCGAAAGTCCCTGACCGTCAGCATCTCCACGACCCTCACCCGCATTTGCGAACTGCACTGCACTCCCCACCGGTATCTAACTGATCATTCGTGACCACCTCCCACTCCAAGCGGATCGATTGTATAAGTCCCCAGTATTCGCTTGTATCTTTATATTTCTCTTTTACTATCTACAATTTGTTACTGTTAACATAGATACCTTACGTTATAAACTTATTCTCTCCTGCAATCTATACATGTGTGCATGATGAAGTGTGTAAAGATTCTGCCGACGTTATATGGCTACAGATTGCCCTAAAGATATACTCCACAGTGTGTGCTATCTTTGACATTCTCGGCCGCTACAGTCTTGCAGGCGTGTGTGCTGTGTGGTTGAGAGTGCCATAGCAACTGAAGTGATTTCGGGTCTCAATTCCCCCACCACGAAACCAGTAGCTAAACACCCCGGTAGGGTGGCCCGGGGCAGCCCCCTGCGTTTGATATGGCTCGTTCCTCAAACTGTAATGGATTTTAGTTTTTACTCCTTTTTGCTTGTGTAAGCATGGAGTAAATAAGTCTGACCTTAAGTTTAAAGGCGTCGACCAAAACCCGTTATGAATATTTGGGTCGAAGTCCATCAGCCAGAGCAAGAAAACCCGTTTAAAATTCATTGAACCGCCAACGGGCATTCAGCATTGAAATTTCGGCTCTGGCCCTTCAAAGTCATGTCTCGCTCATTCGTCGTCAGACTACGGAGTGTGTACAGGAACAGGTAATTAATTAACCGTGTTTAACAAAGGATTCTACGGTTGGGCGAAATCCAAACGGATACGCATTGAGTGCATTTTGTTATCCTGTCGTGATTGGTTCTGCGCGTTTGAATTTGTCCTTAACGATATTCTATGGGGCATCCAAATCCATACGCCGGTTGATGCATGCCTCATCTGCGTGCATGGCTTCCAGGAATTCATGACCTTTTCTGGTTGAGCAGGGGCCGACAATCCGTCTTTTCTCCCACGCAAATTTATGCCCTGTTTCCAGTGTATGCATAACCACTTGGGATAAATGATCTCGTCTTCTAACCGCTAACTGATGTTCGTGTAGGCGGGTTGAGACAGATTTCCCAGCTGGCCACAATAAATGGCATTACAACTCGAACATGGAATTTTGTAGACAACACTCTTTTTATCAAGGTAGCT